>SNQJ01S0063118.1:61898-102665 GCA_010110895.2 Picea sitchensis | reverse complement strand
TTTGTCTGGACACTCGTAAGAATTGTGCCCATTCTTTCCACATGTGAAGCATGTTATTACTCCACCTCTTCCTCTTCCTCTACCTCTAGTACGAGGAAAAGTATTGTTATCAGCATAATCTCCTCTCTGCTCAGTATGTTGCCCTCATTATTCAACATATTTCCCTCGCTTTGAACTTCCACCTCTCTCAGTTTGAGTCTGAGGTTTCTTCCAGTCCTCCTTGGGCTTCTGATATTTATCTTGGGCAACTGATTTGCCTCTTGGATGGCTTCTGCCTCGACCTCTCTAACCCTACTTTCGGCTCAGCTTCTCTTCTGCTTTCAGAGCCATCTGATAAGAATCTTCCACCGTTTGGATGGTTACCATGCTAATCTCATCCTGAATGTCATATCTCAGACCATTCATGTATCCGAATACTTTTTCATCATCGCTTTCCCGATGACCTGCCCTGATGTTCAGCCTGTAGAATTCCTCAGTGTATTCTTTTACTGTCATTATCTTCCGTCTCAGGTTCTGCATCCTCCTGAACAGAGTAATCTGGTAATCTCTGGGGATGAATTTTTCTTTCATCTTCGTGATCATTCTGTCCCAGCTTTTGATCTTCTGCTTGCCCTTTCAGTGTCTGTCAGCTTGTACTTCATCCCACCACAATGCTGCATGTCCCTTCAATCTTGTGACAACATGCTTGACCTTCTTGTCCTCTTCGACGTCTTCATAGTCAAAGTATGTGTCTAGAGATCTAATCCAATCTAGAATCTCCTCTGCATCCATATTTCCCTCATAAACTAGAATGTCCATCTTCGCTCTTGCACCCATTCTTGCAATAGCTCTGATCAAGCGTTCGTTTGCTGCATCTTCAGCTGCAACTTCTTCTTCATGTTCAGCCTCAATTTCACTTTTGGAATCACTAAGATCCCCAGCACTAACTGTGCGTCTTTGCACTGTCTCCATGTCTTCGAGTCTGGCTCATAGATCACACATCTCTCTCTCCATGGCTGGATCAGTCATCTATCTGCCTCTTCTTCTTAGCATTTCCCTCTCCTCTGGTGGATCGGGTGTTTTCCTGTCCCTTCTCCTTGGCGGCATGGTGAATTCTCTTTTTCTCTGCTACAGAAAGAAAAGAACCTTTATGAGCTCTGATACCAAACTGATGCTGATGCACGCTCCCTCCACAACCCGCAGGTCGAAAGGTCCAAGTCAACACAGGATCTTTCCCTTACACCGGCCTGAAGAGATTTACACTGGCTCTTCTATTTCCCTATCGGGAAATCTGTACCCACAACAAACTCTCACGGGATCCCCTCTTTGCACTTGGGAGATCAAACTTCGCAACTTCATGAATCCAAAGGTCGAGTGCCTGTCTCTCAAGTCCTTGAAACCCGAAACAGTCAACGCTGACCCTTCTCTTTCCTTTTCAGGATTTTCCTTATCACGATTTCGGCTGTCGCGGTGTCGAGTAACTTGTTCCCGCGATTCCTGAAACCCGATTTTCCGAAATTCCAACGCGCTCAAAAAGTTGACCTTTCAATGCCCATTTACTCCATCGAGACTTTGGACTTCGCGATATCGCGAATCCTAATGCAAAGGTTTCGGAACTTCACTCCACGAAACTCCGAAACAGTCAACGGAGTTTGACTCTGTGTCAATAATGCACCACCTGTCCAATCATTGACTCCTCCATGGCCCACACAAATCCTCTTAGCTTTCGGGATGTCACGTTTCGAAATATCGTGATTCCCGTTGCAAGGTTTACGGGACTTCCACCCATGAAAACCCAATAAAAGTATCTGCGTGTAAATCCAACGGCCCTTGTGGCTTGGATCTACGGTCCTACTCCTCCTAAGCTTAGAACCTTTTGATGCTTTCGTCGTAACTCCCCTGCTTCTCCGTGAGATCTAACGGCTCACAGGACTTCACGGATTCTCCACCGAGAATTTCGACCGTCCGTCTCTTCCTCTGAGAGTTCGTCCTCCTGCGGTTCGACATTGCCACGCCTTCTTACAAACTTTCAAGGTACTTAGTCTCCTTTCCTGCCTTCAACGACCTTTGAAGACTTCAGATCCTTTTGAATTTTCTCCAACTTCGAGTCTTTCAAAAAACTCTTGCATGCACTCCTTGTAGCGACCTTCAGACACTTTCAAGTGCTTAACTTCTTCGACTCCGTGCACACCTGCAACAACAGTCTCTAAATTCTTCTCTCAGGTTCGCAATCTTGAGACTTTGCTTGGCCTGCACACTCCTTGCACGGCTCCTGTGCCTGTCTGCACTTCTGCGGAAATGAGAACAAAAGCTATCTCTCTTGAACTTTTAGAGACAAACCTCTGAATCTTTTTTCAACAAACTCCTTGTGAACACTTCAACTGCACTCCTTGCAGGAACTCTTGCTCAGATAGAGAAACAGTTGGAACTCATTTCATTACCCTTTCCTCTTAGATTTCAAACATTCAACAAGAAATCATTCATACACAACATAAAAGCAATTGCATTATAGAAAGAGTAAAACATTCATGAGCATAACATTCAAAGATGCCTACACAGAGAATATATGAACACCATGAGTCTGAATCACATCTTTCTTTGTATTAATTCAAAACTTCTGTACATGGAGTCTGCTACATAGCTCTCTGCTTCTCCTCTATGCTCTCCTCAATAATGCTGCCTTATGTTACAATACACAATGAGGGTGTCTATATCCCGTTTCCCTCTTGCGCTCTAAAACTATCCAATCTAAAATTAAATTCTATCTACCTTACATTAACTACCATAAATGCCTTCCATCTACTAAGGACAAGAGCAATTCGCTCAAGGTCCGTTTACATTATACAAGTGCGCTCCTTCTTAATTATCTTATTTAAGATGGCGCATCAATTTCAAGGTAATTTCAAAATTTGCGCTGGCGCTTGTCCAGCTGTCTTTTGCTTCCGCGCTGGCTCACTTGAGATGCTCCTGTATCATATTTTTACCGTATTTTTCTATTTTTAGCAGTTTACTAAAAATAATCCCGATTTTAGGGATTAGGGTTTTGGTATCTACGAAATACCTAACAACATTGTATATATTGTATAGTGAATGGTGAAATTTGATATAATGAATATAAGAAAGGTTTTCTTGGTTGAGAGTTTCCAATATAAATTTCTGTGTACTATGTGAATGATCCATTGATTAAATTCTATTTTGCTTAAGAATCTATATGTATTGCTTTACTTCACAGGTTTAAAAATTACAATGCCTATACATAGTCTTTCGCTCTTCCAACTGTTGCAACAAATGAACATTTTCTTTCTGTAATTTTTCAATAACTAGAGTATGATCAGATGTCTTAGAGGAGGGGTTGGATCCCTTGATGGATGTAGAGGGTTTATCAACTTTGGAAGTTTATGTAGGCATCTGTGAGGTAGGAGTAAAAAAGTGCTTGTGAGAGGGAATAGGTTCAGATTTTACTTCTCTATCAAGCTCCAACTCTTCTGCAAAAACTTCACTGAGTATTTTATGGGGGATTTCATGATCGGAAGACACTTAGATAGGATATGGAGTGATTGGGGGTTTTACATTAGGCTTTTCACTTGCACTTGGGGTACTTTTTTGAAAAGATCCCCATTTGAAATGATTGGATCATGTTCTATTTGTAGGGACTAAAGGGAAATATTGTTGAATTGCCTCTTGTAACTTCTTGGATTGAGGATCAATAGGTGTTGAGGTCATTGGAGAATTGTCAATAGCATTTTTAGTTTTCTTGCCCGATGAGGTTGCAGGGGAATCAATAAGTTTCTTGGTATTTTGTTCAGACAGAGAGATAGTTTGAGTGGGAGGGTTTGGAGTCTTTGGATAATGAGGATTGGATGGAGTAACAATCCCTAAATCAAGTGATTTCTTGTTGGTATTGACTGTGAGATGGGGGTTTGAAAATTGATAGAGGAATTCATCCCATGTCTTCCCCTGTTTTGTCAACCCGATTATGACAAGAAATTTGATGAGTTCATGGTGGAATAGACTGTTATGAGGATTGGCCACATTCTTTCATACTTGGGAAGAAATTTTCTCAAGAATTTTCAAGAAGTAGAAAGGAAAATTCAGGGGCTTGTTAAATTGGAAATGAGCTAACACACGAAAATGACAAGCTTTGAAAACATAGTATATACCTTCACAAGTGATAATTATGGTAATCACGACCAGGGGGTTAATCATCTCATATTTAATCCATTCTTTGGAGTACCCCTTATTTCCATAAACATTCTGAAACTCGGGTTTAAAAACTCTATTGTATCTTGGCCGTGGCAATTGGTGGTGCTTGAACCAACGATATCCAATGCTTGGCATTTTTGTGGCTGAGGCAATTGACTCCTTAGAGACTAAGAAGGCTAGAGACCCTATGTGTGCCATCCTACCATCGAAACCAAGGGTGAATTGTAGTGAAACGCCATCATCATGGCCCTACAGACAGACCAAGAAAAATCCCCACCCTGCGCGAAGGAAAATCTCCCTACACTATGTGAATCCAGGAATGACCAAGAGATTGGCATAGGAGGAAGGCTCATAGAATTTAGGCATGGTTACAACGTGGAGGATGAGAAGAAGGGAAGAATTGGGCAGAAGATGAGCGCGACATAGAAAGCATACATGAGTGAAATGGCAATTTGAGCTAACCCTCCGATTTTTAATGCGCTCAAGGTGGAAACGGTTGAATTCGTGGGCGAATTCATCACACACAATTTCCATGTGTGACTATGAATGTGCCGATTTTGAATTTCAAAGGGTGTCCTTTGAGGGAAATTGTAATCATGAGAGAAGTAGATCAATGTCCAAGTCTTCAACTTGGACATTTGATCATAAAAATGCATTAGAAAATGTATAGTTTAATTGTCAAATGTCATTTAATACATCTCATATTACTAATGAACAAGCATATCAATTCAAAAGATCCATGTTTACCTACAACCGTGGTCACTTACAGTGCGTGCACACCTCATCCGATCCTTCATATGGTGCGCCATACAATCGTCCACATGGCATCCCATATGGTCTTCCAAATGGCACTCCATATGGTACTCCTGTGCAAAATGGAATTTGTTCGTATTGTAATGGATGTTTACCCATAACTCTTAGCTTGGGAACTTCTGATAGTCATGGTGAACAAGAGCAGAGACATGATACGAGTGTTCCACTATTACTTGTCTTGTCATCGTGCTTGCACATTATAAAAAATTTGTTCCTCTGTCTCAAGGCATGTAACAAAAAACTGTAGTGAATTTTTTTAACAGTCTGTAAAAAACTATTAAGCAGTCTGTTGAAGAAATGTACAATAGGATTATAACACACAGTGAATTTAGCATTTCAATAAAAAAATAAATGTTGATATAATATCCCATATCATGAAAACAATATACAAAATTTTTACAAAGATTCTACTTCTTCTCATGGATTATAGATAGGCAGTTTTTTCATTTGTCAGCTCATGAAACCCCTCCCCCACTCCTAAGTATTGTGACACCTCACAATAAAAAATATAGGGAACCAGTCAATTCTCCCAATAGCCTAAGATTTACATCTTGTTAACTGTAGAGACAAATTTCACATATCGGTCCGACGAGATGGTTAGAATATGGCCCCACCTATAGAATAGAAAATCCTACATATAGTTAAGAAGAGGTAGGCGAGAGAGTCTTAAGATAGTATTAAAGTTAGTTCCCGATGGTAGATTTATGGAGTTAATTAACCTTATCTTAACCATACATACTTCTTGTCATCTTTGTCTACAATTAATGTCGTACATCAGGACAAGTTTAAGATTTGTGAATTTCTTATTTTTTTGTCAGATTATCATCCTCGCTAGGTAGAATGCCCCGCTACCAACAATAATGTTTAGTACTCCAGTAGGTTTACCTAGTCATACCACAGGCCGGTACCCACTACCAGAAGACCTGTTAAGTATCCCAACGAGTTAGCGTCTTACACCCTCAAAGACTGACCCACCATCTTTTAAGATTTTAATATAAAGATTGCTTTGTGCAAGAAGATGAGGAGACAACTTTGATTTTTTTTTAGATTGGGATGGTATTTATGTTAGAGGATGCATCTCCTTTATATATTCCTTAGATATTGTCCTGATGTAAGGGGTACTTAAGCAGACATAACCAATCTAAATATATGGTATAATCAAGCATTTTTAGTGTGTAGTGGGTGGTACCATTGGGAAGGAATAGAAAGGTATATTTAGGCTCAACTCACTTGTTTTTTTAAGTTATTGTGATGTTTCCATGGCTAACCGCTAATCAGACCTCCTTGTTACTCTTTAATAAAGATACTTTACTCACTTACTCATGTTTCTTGGGGAAAAAGTACGAGTAACCTCTAAGTTTGATAGTCAAGGTATCACTTCCTTATATCCTCTAGTGGTGGAGGTTTAAGATCAACTGCCATTAAATATGCCTTGAGAAAAAGAAGATGGAAATATTTGAAAAAATGTGGCTAATTACCGCAAGTCATTATTCAATTGATGCTTATCAGACAACAAGGTTTAAATATAGAAATATTTTTGAAGGAAAATACTTCCCTTTATGTCTCCTTGAAATTGTCTACTCCTGGTGAAATAAATACCTGCAGAAATCTCTAGAATTTTCTATCAACATCAAATTATTTACATATGTACAGTCGAAAATTTAGGAAAAATTTCAAGAACAAGGGGAAACTTCCCCATCTACTAAGGCTAATGCCTTGTCAGTTGACATGATATGTAGAAAATCTTCTTTGGAAATGGGTCTATGATAAATTTTGAGTCAGTGTCCATTTACTATGAAGGAGACTTGTCCATCGTCAATTGTTTTGATCTTAATATCCCCATTATCATACATGGTGACTACCTCATAAGGATCCAACCACCGAGTGGTAAGTTTTCCTTTGAAATTTTTAAATCAGGAGTCAAACAACAAAGTCCAATCACCAGGTTGGAAGTGTTTCTTCTTAATAAACTTGTCATGACACTTGCTCCTCTGGTTTTGAACTAATATTGTTCGTTGGATAGCATCTTGCCTAATCTCATCTAACTCGTTTAATTGTAGGGATCATTGTTTCTAAGCCTTATCTAAGTTTAATCCAAATTATGTGGCAATATGAAAAGTCCTTACTTTGAATTCTATTGGTGGAAGTACTTGTTTCCCATACACTAGCTCATAAGGGGTATGCCCAGTGGTGTTTCTTCAGGTGGTCAGATATGCCCACAAAGTCGCTGGAGTCCTATCAGCCCAATCCCGATGGTTTAATTGAACAGTCTTGGTTAAGATTTCTTCTAGATATTTGTTTGTGGACTCTATATGACCATTATCTTGCGGGTGATATGGACAAGACTTGTAGTGTTTGATCCCATATTTCTTTGTTAATTCTCTCATCAGCTTGGAAGTGAATTGAGTGCCTTGGTCTGTAAAAATTTCATGAGGAACACCAAAGTGGGTAAATATGTCTTCATAAATGAATTCGACAACAGATTTTTTGGTAGCCCTGAATAGGCATTTTGCTTCTACCCACTTGGTGACATAATCTGTACAAACCAAAACATAATTTTTCTTACGAGACATGGGTGAAATTCGTCCTACAAAGTCAAGGGCCCATTTCTCAAAAAGTTCTATTATAAGTTGGGCATGCAAAGGCATTTCGTCAGCCAACATGGGTCTTCCTATCCTTTGACAATTATCAAAACTCCTCACATATTTGGCAGCATCCTTGAAAATGCTAGGCCAATAGTAACCTGAATGTAACACCTTATATGTTGTATGTTTGTCAGAAAAATGGCCACCACATGGTCCATCATGACAAATTCGTAGGATTTCTCGTATCTCATCTTCTCGGACACATCTACGAATAATCAAGTCTGGACTAGTACGGAAAATTTCATGGCCAACCCAAGAGTAGTTAGCACTTTGTGTGATAATTCTACACTTTTCATGAGGTGACAAACGAGATGGTAACTTCCTAGTAGCCAAATAATTTTCCATGTATGCAAACCATGGGGTATTTACAGAGAGGGAAATAAGATGCTCGTCTGGGAAACTATCATCAATGGGAATATCATCACCCTCATGTTTTATGCGTGACAGAAAACCATCTACCAAATTATCCTTTCCAGGTCGGTCAAGGACGGTGATATTGAACTCTTCCAATAACAGGAGCCACCTAGTCACTCAGCCATTGGTAATGGGTTTATTCATAAGAAATCTAATGGCAGAGTGATCTGTATTTACAAATACTTCATAACCTATGATGTAGTGGTGAAACTTATTGATAGCATGGACCACTTCCAAGAATTCCTTTTTGGTAACTGTATAGTTTAAATCGGCAAGGGACAAGTTCTTTATCACAAAATAAATGGCATAGGACTGATGGTCTTCTTTCTGTCTTAATACTCCTATTGAAATATAGGAGGCATCAATGGATATGTGTAATGGAAGATCCCAATTGGCCCCCCTAAGAACTGGTGCCACATATAACTTAGTTTTCAAAGTTTCAAAGGCAGTTTGACACTGCTCAGTCCAAAGAAAATCAACATCTTTTATTAACAATCCAAACATGGGTGCAACAATCTTTGTGAAATTTTCAATAAATCTCTGGTAGTATCCGGAAAGTCCAAGAAAGATTCTCACCTCTTTTTGAGTCTTAGGGGGTGGAAGTATGACGATTAACTCAATATTAGCAGGATTGACTTTAATCCCTTCAGATGAAGTGTGATGTCCTAAGACCACTCCTTCAGTCAACAACATTTTACATTTTTCATGAATTAAGGATAGGTTCATTTCTTGACATCTGATAAGGACTTTTTCTAAATTATCTAGGGCTTCCTGATAAGTATTTCCATGTATTGTAAATTCATCCATGTATACCTACACACAATCATGAATAATATCAACAAATATCCCTAGTACCGCTCGTTGAAATGTGGCAGGAGCATTACACAACCCAAATGGTAAGACCCTATAGGCATAGGTGCCCCAAGGACAAGTAAAGGTAGTCTTATCTTGATCCTCGAGTTCTATGAGAATTTGATTGTACGCGCTATATCCATCTAAAAAGGAGAAGTATTTCTTTCCTGACAGGGTATCTAAGACTTGGTCAATGAAAGGAAGAGGAAAATAATCCTTTAGAGTGGGCTTATTAAGCTCCCCGAAATTGACACAAATTCTCCATTTCCTAGTTACTTTCTTTGGAACCACTACAAGTGGGGATACCCATTTACTGTTGGAGATGGGTTAAATAAATCTGACATTCAATAACTTTTGTATCTCCTCTTTTACTATATCCATGAGTGTCAGGTTCATCCTTCTCTGGGGTTTCCTAACAGGTGTTACTTCCCCCTAGGTATATATGCGATGAATACATGTGTCAGGGTGTATACCCTTCATGTCAGTGTATTCCCAGGTGAATGCCCTTGATTTTTCTTTAAGGACATTTACTAACTTCTTTTGTTGGTCTGCATCTAGTCCATAATTTATTTGTAGAAATTTCCTTGGACTAATCTCGTAGGGCATGGTATAAGATGTGGGAGACTCATCTATCTCAAAGATAAAAGATGTCGAAGACAAAATCCATGGGTCCAACTGTTCCTGAAATTCTTCCCCAAACATGTACTCAAATTGGGGAAAAGATTTTGGAAAATCAACACACATGATAGCAGAAATAAACTGGTTTAGTACATTTTCTGTTGTTTGCTCCTAAAGTGCCTAGGAATGATCACTTAGTGACATGGGTTCTTTCCAGTCCTCATTCTCGTATGGACATTCAAGCCACCATATATTTTCCATGATAGGTTGAGCTGGTGGATATATAGTGAGCTTTTGTATAGAGAGTCCATTTGAGATGGTCATTTCTCCTTCTCTACAACCAATACATGCATTGGCTATGCCAATCAAGGTCTTCCCAAAATAACAAGATATCATTTGGTAGGATCCTTTGAATTAATGACAAGAAATTCTATTGGGTACTCCCATGAGGATAATGTAAGTATGATTTCATCCAAGATTCCTTTAGGTATAACCTTTGTCTTATCTGCTAATTCCAAAATAGTTGGGTTAGGTCTAAGAAGAGGTTTTATCTGTAATTCCTCCAAGGTAGTAACAATTATAACATTGATGGCTACCCTTAGGTATATGAGAGTGTTCCCGATGGGAACCCCATTAATGGTTATGATCACTACGAGGTTTCCTGGGTTCCCATTTTTGCGACCCTAGGCTGCTCTGATATGTACTCAGGGATTTCTCCTATCAAATGTACTGTTGGAGGATCCTTCTGCTTCCTTCCTGGCTTCTTAATACAAAATGATTTGACCACCTTACTGTAAATTGGAATGTCCTTTATGGATTGTAGCAAGGTAATTTTGACAAATATATTCTTCAATTCATTCAAGATGTCAAATTTCGGTCGAGTGGTATGTTTATTGATCACTAATATTTCTGGATAAGGAGGGGCCTTTGTAATTTGTGAAGTTTCATTTTGGGGAAGCTTGGGTTCCTGGTCCTTAGGAATGATAACATCTTCCCACTTAGTGTCATCCATGGGTTTTTTGGGGGTTTCCTCTTCTTCTTCTTCCTGGATGACTATTGAAGGCTTCTGCTTGTCCATAACTTTTCCCGACCTTAGTTGAATCTCCTGCAATGGAAGAAGAGAAATAACATAAGTCGAAAAGGCTTGCATCTTAACATTGTGAAGAATTTGAGTGGGTTTGTTATTGGGATTGGGCACTGGTTGTGCCGATAGTAATGTCGGTCTAGGGGAGCTTGCATTCTGGTATTTTTGTAGTTGTTGTGGAATAGGAGGTAAAGGTGGGGGAACAAAACCTGGTAGAAGCTGCAGGATGTTTGGTGGAAATTGGGGTTAAGGATGAGTGGGCATAGGAACAGGTGGAGCTTGAGGGTTTCCTTGGTTATTCCATCCTCTCCATTTTTGAAGCTAAGGATGGTGATACTGTGTAGACCAGTTTTTCCAACAAGGTGAGTTCCACTATTTTGGTTGTTGATAATAGGGTGGAACTTGAGGCTATAGATCCGGGTATGTAGGCTGACTCCTAGGTTTCCATGGCCTCCTAGGTGCATAAGATGACTCTACAGGATCCCGAATTTTGTAGATGGCTAACAAACAGGGAAAGGATGGGCACTTTTCAGTTGAGTGGTCTTTAGTGCAGAAGCCAAAAACTAAAATATTATCTAATGGACATTTCCTTGAGGAATGCTTCCTCCTGGATCTTGGGAAAAATATGCTCATTGCTGCATTTTCCTCCTCCTATTTCTTTTTATCTTTAGGGTGTCCAACTGGGAACCTATTGTACTTAAGATATCTGTTTTGAAGTTCTCTAAGAGGTTCCCTATCTCTACCCTTGTGACATCACCTGCAATAACTGCTTTTAGGTTTCTACTATAAGGATTTTGAACACTCTTCCCTGTTTTGTCTCTACTCCTCGAGTAATTCCTACACATTTCACAGATTTTGGTAAATGGTTTATGGGAGATGTCACCTGATTCCATCAGGTTAAGTATCTCTAAGTATTCTTCCAAAATCCATTTAAGTAAAAGGTCGCTGATAGCATCATCTGGAAGGTCATGGTACTTTGATTTCTGTGAGATATACGCAAACTGTTCCATATAATCCTTAATATTCTCATCCTCTAACTGTTGGATTTTGAAAATATCATTACAAGAATCCTTGGACTTGCAGCAGTCTTGGTATTTCTTAAGAAATATATCTTTCATGCCTTCCCAAGACCTAATACTGGACTCTCCCAACCCCATGAATCATCTTATTGTGGAATCCTTTAGGGTGGCAGGAAAATGTTTTAGTTTTTGGTTATCTTGTAAGTAATTGTAGCCCCTACACAAGATGTCAAACTCAAATAGGAAGGTATCCGGTTCTTAACTTCTTTTACCGTAAAAGGTGGGAAGTGACGAGAGTGAAATGTTCTTCATATTGACATTCTGTGTGGTATCCAAAATTGGAAACCCGAAGGTGGTTTCGATTTGGTTTCCAACTTCTTCTCCCTCCTCATGTCTTACATGGTTGTGATCCTCTCGATCATCCATACTAGTTTGGTTTCCAAAAAGAGAATACCTAAATGGTTTTATCCTTGAAGATAACAAGGTATCCCAAGGTTCTTTTCTAGGAGAGGTATCCCTTTGATGGGAAGGTATTTCTACTGCTTGGATGTTTGGGACTCTACTCGATTCGGTTGAAACTATTGGTTCCAAATTTTTTGTTTCGAATTGGGAAACAATTATATTGGATGAACTACAAAACAAAGTATTCACCTAATCAGGGTCAATGATGTCTACAAAGTTAGGATCTCCTGATGGTGGTGAAAAAACAAAGGTTGTGTTGGTTGGTTCTATGGAAGGCTCAAGTGGTCTTGCCTCTTGTCCCACTATTATTGATGCTTCAATATTCTTCTCTATAGTGCTCCCTGTTTTGGTCTCTTCAGAGACTGCTTTAGCTCTTTGGGTTGATAAAACCCCTACTTTCCGGTATCGGTCTATGGAGTTTATGGGTGGAGTGTTCCTTCCTCCAAAAAGATTAGAAGGAACCTTGGTCGAAAGGTTTGGTTTGGTTTAATGTATCTGCACTTTGGGTCCCTAGGTTTGTTCATGAAAGAAAAATAAAAAGAAAAACTACCATTGGGTTTGGGGGAAATTGCTATAACAGATGTGCAGGTTCTTACCTCTTGTATTAAAGTTCCCTCACCACCAAACTAATGATAAGGTTCATAAATGATCTACTCCCTAACTATTTCCTACCTTAAGACAAGTCCCCGACAACGACACCAAAAATCATGGGTATTCTATATGGACTAAATCCCTCAATTAAATTATCAACCCGAGGTAAGTAAAATTAGAGTTGTGGCACTGTATGAGCCAAGGCATAAAATCTAATGGAAGTATTGTCTAACTAAGGGGATGGTCTATCTAAGGATCAATCTACTTAAGAAATGGCTCTTTTATTTTTATCAATTAACAAATCCTATTAATGAGCTTGAACTATTTACCCTAAGCAGCTTCAAACAATGGATTCATGGATAATTTCTAAAGAAGCAAATGATAACCTACTTTAAACACGTTAATCTATTCAACCTAATGAGCAACAAGAAGTAAATTACTTTTGATCTTTTATCTTTAAGAAAATAATCAAACAAACAACTAACCTATCAAAACTATTTCAACAAGTACACTCTATTCTTAAAACAAAACTCATAATCATTTCTATTTTGCAAAGGAGAAATCTTAACCTACTTAATCAAAAANCCAAAAATCATGGGTATTCTATATGGACTAAATCCCTCAATTAAATTATCAACCCGAGGTAAGTAAAATTAGAGTTGTGGCACTGTATGAGCCAAGGCATAAAATCTAATGGAAGTATTGTCTAACTAAGGGGATGGTCTATCTAAGGATCAATCTACTTAAGAAATGGCTCTTTTATTTTTATCAATTAACAAATCCTATTAATGAGCTTGAACTATTTACCCTAAGCAGCTTCAAACAATGGATTCATGGATAATTTCTAAAGAAGCAAATGATAACCTACTTTAAACACGTTAATCTATTCAACCTAATGAGCAACAAGAAGTAAATTACTTTTGATCTTTTATCTTTAAGAAAATAATCAAACAAACAACTAACCTATCAAAACTATTTCAACAAGTACACTCTATTCTTAAAACAAAACTCATAATCATTTCTATTTTGCAAAGGAGAAATCTTAACCTACTTAATCAAAAAACATCATCACTGTATTTAGATTCTAATTAATCAAAATTGTTGTTAATTTGCAAGAACAAGAAAAGATAACTCAAAGATGATGATTATGTCTTCGATGTCAAATAACATCACGATAGCATCTGACTATTAATGATATCTCAAGAGGGATTAATTCAATGTTTAATTCTACAGAGGAATGGAAAGTGTGAATCAAGCAATCTAACGAAATCTTTGCCATCATAGAAGCAACACTAAGTATCCTGAAAATCCATGTGATCTCTAAATTTCATGCATCAATCATCAATGATTAAAAACACTCTTATACTAACTCAAGAAAATTTACAAAATTATAAACTTATGACTAAAATCCTTAATTCAAATCCAATCTTCTAATTAAAATTGAAATTCAAATCTAGAACTTGGATTTTATAAATTAAACTGGGCTAATCCTATCATTAAATCTCAGATTTCAAACTAGAATTCTTTTACAAACATAATCCCAAAATCTATTTCTATCCTAGCATACTAGAACAAGATTAATAAACCAAGTAGATCTATGAAAACATAACTGAACTGAGAATTAAATCGAGCTTGACTACAACTAAGAAAGCTTGCAACTATTAATCCATCGAAGCTTGCAAAAGAAACTTTGTCTACACTAATCCTCTGTTTAAATACTACTATGTTTTAATTTGAAGAAACCAATTCAAAACTTCAATACATCATCTAAGTTAGTAGTGTGTAGGCCAATTTCTAAGAAATAAGAAACATAGCATAACAAATAACTAGCTCCTGTATGCAATCTGCAAAAGAAGAATTAGACAATAAGATTACAATCAACATGCACAATAATTAAAACTACAAAATACATACAACAAAGAAACAAAGTAAATTATAACTAAGAAAACGAAACACACCATATATCTATCTATACAGTCACCGAGACCATTGGTGGCCCCCCCAGCAGGTCTTGGCTACTCTTCAACAACAAAACACAGGCTCAAATCAACACGATTATGTCATTAATTAAAAAATGTAGTCTGGAACATAAGTTTGCAAACTAAGTCTGAATTACACAATGAAACTTATTCTTAAAAATTATGTCTGTGGTCTTTCCACTGCTAGTGGTATTTATAGATGAATTACAATTCGAGAGGTCGACCACTGGAAGGGTTGACCTCCTCTAAAAATGGAAATCCCATTAAATGTGCTCTAACAACTTTGGCTTCTAGAAAATTTGTGAGTCACTCAGCGATTAGCATAACTGCCTAATCTGAGATGTCATGAGCTTTGTAGCTGGAGGCCATGAGGGGGCACAAAACCTAGGTCTCCAATTCACCCATCACATGCCACCAATATACCAACTGCCAACTCCCATGCGCTCTGAGTGTTGGATCATGTGCCAGATGGAGTGTCGGATCCCATACCAGATGGGGTGGTGGATGAAGTTTCAGATGAGGTACATGATGGAGGATTGGACTGTGAATTCACCCTGTTACACATAGATCATGCATTAGATCCTTATAAACATCAAACTGAATTGAATTTAGCTCAAAATCATTGTAAAACACTGTTTACACATACCTGGTATAAAGCCATGATGAATTGATACAAAATCCTTTGAAAACTCCTTCAAAATGGTCAATAGAATATATAATATCAGTGCAAAAAGGATTCAAGCATCACAACAAAACAATCAAAATACAAGCCCAACACTTATCTCCTCCAATAAGGATTTCATCTCTCCTAACAATTTTGTTGGGGAAACATAGGTTAAGTTTTCCTCTATGGAGGAACATATCTCTATATGAGGGTCTATTTCCCCTCTCCCTAAATATAGAGTTTAGTCTCTCTCTATAAAATGGATCTCTCCCTCTTAAGCTCATAGCTCGAGTGGTGGTTCTAAAGGATCCAATAACAAATACCCCATTATGTTGGATTATTTTTTGAGGTCTAAATAAAAAAAATGTGGTGAGGGTTTCTGTGTAGGGATTTTGTCCCTGAATAAGGGTTATGGGGGTCAAGCGAGTAGGATATATCTGATTTATCTTTCCCAAATTCAAGCTATGAAATATATCAGGAACGACAAACAAACAACCATAGTTCTGACCCCTAGAGTAGGGACATCCCAAGCTAGAGTCTCAAAATGATTATTCTCTCCCTTAACATTAAAGGGGTAGGGGTGCCCCAAAATTCCACGCTTTAAATAGGTTGGTGCAAGAGCATAGGGTTGATTTCATCATGCTTAAAGAAACAATGTGTAGTGGTAAAAAGGTGACTATCACTTTGTGCATGTTTTTAAAAGACTAGTCTTTTAAATCTCAGGATTCTCTAGGTTTATTGAGGGGCCTAATTTTGTTGTGAAGCCCTCTATTTCAAGCTTCTTCCTCTTCCCAATTTCTCTCTGGCATTGTGTTTGAGTTGAAAGACCCTTTATAAAACACCTTTCTACATTTGATAAATGTGTATCACCCATATGTGGATCGGTTAAAGTTTTGGGAAGGCTTGGGTGCCTCGAGGTATCTTAATGATTCAAATACTATTTGGGGTGGGGATTTAAATTTCTCCATCTCTTTGAGAGAGGTGCGGGGAATCTCCCCCAACCAATATTCTCAAAGCAATTTTTTCTCTCATCATATCGAACAACATCATTTAGTAGATATAGAGACAACAAAGTTGGTGCAAACGTGGAGGAATGGGTGAAAAGGCAAGGATTCGATGGACAAAAGGTTAGACTCATTCCTTATTTCTAAAAAGATGTTTGATGACCCGTGGATTTTCAAGTCAAAGGTGGTGGTAGGGGGAAACTTCGATCACATGCCTATATTGTTGGAGATAGCCAATAAAGGACCTAAAGCACCTTCCCCTATGAAATTTAATCATGCATGGTTGCAAGAAGAGGATTATCAAAGGATTGTGTTGTCAACATGGGCCCCTTTGGGTGAAATGGAGGGGATATCGTTTATGGAATAATTTACAGAAAAAATCACGATTATTAAAAATGCAGCTACCTCATGGGCCAAATATTTCTATTTGAAAGTGTCCTCAAAGATCCATGAAGTGGGGACAAATATTGGCTCATTGCTAATTGATAGGAAGGATGGAACCATTTATAGCGACAAATAAGACAATATAGGAAACTTATTAAAATAGAATAAAAACTTATTTTCTTATGAGGAACCAAGTGGCATTTAAAGAGAAGGACCACCTGGTTATTGGAGGGAGATAATAATACCAAATATTTCCACAACTATGCAAGCCATCACAACTAGGTTTCCAACCATCTAGGAAATAAAATATATTAATGGTCAGGTGAGGTTTTTTGCATGGGGAAATAGTTCAAGATGGGAAATAACACTTTTCAAACCTCTTCAAATAGTCCCATGGATGTCCTATCATCGATATTCTAAATGTTATTAAACTCTTCCTGAAATCCATCAATGATGAAATGAACAATTCTCTTCAAGCAAATATCTATGAAAATGAAATCCTTTCAACCTTATCTTCATTTAAAAAATGGAAAAGCTTAGGCCTTGATGGGTTGACAGTTGAGTTTTACATCAACTTCTATGACTTTCTCAAAGATGACATTCTAAAAGTGGAAATATAATCTCAAATCACGAGGAAAATTTGGGGTTCTTTAAATTCTACCTTTTTTGCTTTAATTCCAAAGAAGAAGGAGGATCTCACTTTTGAAGACTACAAACCTATTTCATGTTGCAATTTGATCTACAAACTTATTGCAAAAATCATCGCTTCCTACCTAAATTCCATCTTAAGAGAAATCATTTCTAAGGAACAATATGGTTGTTTAGTTAAGAGACAAATCCATGACGATATTGTCGTCACTTGGGAGGCCCTACATTCTATTAAGACAAAAAAACTCCTCATTTTTCATTTTTCCTGAAATTAGACCTATCAATAGTGTATGATAAGGCCAGTTGAAACTTTGTCAGGATTTTCTTGAATTAGATGGGAATGAACTCGCCTTTTGTCAATTGTATTATGAGTTGTCTTGAATCCCCCTCCTTTTTTGTTTTCATAAATAACTCTCCCTCACCTTGTTTTCATTACTCTAGGGGTCTCCAACAAGGATTCCCATTGTCACCTTTTATGTTCCTCTTAGTTTTTGATGGAGATTATTTTTCTTATCAAGAATGCTCGAAGGAATGGTCTTCTCAAAGGGCTCAAAATATCAGATTCATAAATAATTTCACACTATTTTTTGACGATGATATTATTTTTGATGCAAGAAATATGTAGGAATTTCAAGTTATCAAATCAATATTGGATTCTTTTTGCATTTCAATGGGAATGAAAATAAATCATGATAAGTCAAATATGTTGTTAAGTGAAGTTCAGGATGACGAAGTTGCATACCTATATGAGGTTCGTCCCTTTTCCTGGAAAAGTATTGATGTTGGTCTTAAATATCTGGGATTCAAACTCAAACTAAACTCCTATGTATATGAGGATTGTTTATGGATTATAAAGAGAATTCAAGGGAGATTTGATCTGTGGGTTAATTAGTGTCTCTCAAAAGGTGGTCGATTGATCATGATAAACTTGGTCCTTTCAAGCATTCTGGTATAATTGGAATCTATAGTAAAAATAGTGAAAGGGATTTTATCCAAGATTATGAATATTTTCTTTCATTTCTCCAGTCCGAAAGAAAGGAGGTAGGGGGAATCCCTCTTGTGAAGTGGTTGAGACTTTCTATTCCTAAGGATCTAGGTGTTTAGGGGATTAAAAACATCTTTTTATTTTGCAGAGCTTTAGCTGCAAAAATTATGTGGAGGTTAATTCACAACAAGATTTTATGGGGCAAGGTGATGCCTTCTAAGTATATTCCAGGAAATTCCTTTGTGGAATGGATCAAATCTCCTAGAAAATTGGTCTCCAATAGCTCAATCTGCTGGAAATCCTTGGTTGAATCCTTTCCTTTGATTGGTGAATGGAAGGCGTGGAAGGTGGGAAATGGAAAAAGTGTTAGGATTGGTGAAGACCCATGGGTCTTCTCGGGGGATGGTTTCAAACTATCTGATAACTTGATTGGTGATCTATACTATTGGGGAATTTTCTCTTTATGGTATGCAAGGCTTGGGGAGATGGATCATATTGGAAGAATATCTTGGAGAATGGTTGTGATGATGGACCTAGAGGGTAACAAAGAAGAGGAATGGGAATATTTCATCAATGTTCTATATTCAAACTTAATTTCCTTACAGGAGGAGGAGGAGGACACTCTTTCGTGGTCTAGAAATGAAAATTTAGGTCAATTCACAGTGAAATTAGGGTATTGGGTACTAGAAGAAGTACATTTTAATGGTAAAAAGAAATGGTGGTGGAATTTCATTTGGTCAATCCATGCACCCCAAAAGGTAAAAATCATGAGTTGGTTGTCTTTAGAAAATAAACTGTTAACATGGGACTGTGTATGCGGGATGAGAAGTCTGCTCATCACATTTTTGTTTCATGTTATTTCACTTAGAAAGTGTGGGAATCAATTTCATCATGGCTAAAGGTTCGGTTACAGGAATTCGATGGAGATTTTGTCGATTGGTTGAAAAGGTGGAAAGATAACGTGAACTCAAATGGTTTTATCTCTATTCCTCTTTTATTTTATATTTTACTTGGTGGGCTTGAAATATTAGAATCTTTTAGGATATTCATCCCCCTTCTGAGGTTGTGGCAACTTTAATTGTTAGAATATCAATAGAGCAGAAGTCAGAAGTCAAAAATCACAAAATAAAAGTTGATATAATTTCTTCTTGTGGAAGAGATTATACCCTGGGGATATTTCGATGGGGCATCCCAAGGGAACCCTCCTTCATGTGGTGTAGGGGAGGTCCTTTATATTTCGACTTCTTACTTATACAAAATTAGATACACACCTGGAAAAGGTACTAATATGAAGGAGGAGATCTCAACACTATGGGCATTGTTATTCATGGTAGACACTCTTAGTTTGAGAAAATTAAAAATTATGGGAGATTTAAAGACTACATTTGATTGGGTGAGTGGGCATATAAATATCTAGGTTATGAGGCTTCAACCTCCATTGAAACAAATCCAAGACTTTTTATCTACTTTGGAATAGTTTTCAATTTCTCACATATACATGGAGCTCAACACATAGGTGGATGACCTTTCAAAAGAGGCTCTTCTTTCAGTTGAATTTGTTTTCTCTTTCGAAGAATTTTATGAAGGGAAGCCATGCGATGGGATGAACTTTAGTCTTTAGGGGTATATAAAAGATGAAATCTATTTTTTTGTTTGTTGATGATGTAAGTTTTTATAGGAATATGGTTTTTGATAAGAAGAGTATGGAGAGTTTTTTTTATGATATTGTAATGATATGAGTGGATAGAAGAAAGATAGTTAATGACAATACTTTGAAGGACAACAATATGTATATTTTTTTTTTTTATGAAATATAAGTTTTTTTCTTTCTCGGAATATATATATATCAAAAAGAGTGAAAGGAATTCATTAAATGAAAAGAATTTGGATTTTATAAATTAATTTATTTTTTAAGAGATTCAATATTAATAAGGAAATAAATGATAAGAAATTTATTGTTAGATAATTTTATGGATAAGAATTATGTATGTGGTTTTGAAACATTCAACATTTTGAGTGGACACTCCACCCATCATCACAAATAGTTGAAGCTATTGTGTTGTAAAATAGTGCCAAGGTATGTTTTTGAAATACAGGATTGATAAGTGACTATTGAGGAATGGGAGGCGAAACAAATTGAATGAAAAAATAATTTAGATTAGTTGTTGAGATAGAATATTATAAAGAGTCGTCCAGATAGAATATTACAAATAATAGTAAATTAAGATGTTAAGAAAAATATAATAAATTATTAAGTTGTTGAGAAAAATATAATATATTATTAAAATAAAAATCCCACCTAACCAAGGCCCTCTTGTCCAATGGGTACTCTCTTTCCCAAATCAGCCAAGACTTCCATTTGTCTAGAAAACCTAAATGAGAATTACCCTCAACCTCATCCCCTCCTTGTGCCCTCATCTCCCTTCCTTATATCTAGGGCACTAATGACCACATCTCAAAAATTTGGCTAAGAAGAATATCAAACCCTATAAAACCTTAAAATAACTATTTAGAACTACTAAAGAAAAATATGACTTGATGCTTGGCCCAAGAGTTTACCAAATCCCTTGCTGCTGTGGAAAATATTACATTGTTCAATCTGGTAGATCCTTTAAATCCTTTATTAAAGAGAATATTGTTGATACTACTCAAAACCGCATATCTAAATTATCCATCGTCGAACACTCCTTTAAATCTAAGCACCTCATTTCCTTTGACTAGACCAAAATTCTAGCCTCAACCCCATTTTAGTCTTCCTGCCTCATTCAGGAAGCTAATGAAATTGAAAAGCATCCTAATAACTTCAACCAAGAAGATGGCTACAAACTTAGCCGATCTTGGAAACCCATCATTCATCACCTTGATCACTAAGCTCCTTTGTTTAGTTCTCAGTCACATGATTCTCCTCTTCCTCTATGTTTTCTTTTTCTTTTCACTTTAATTCATTTGCTCTCATTCTATTTATTTTCCTTGGTTTCATCCTTTTCGTAAAGTCTTCTTATACCTTTTTTCTCTCTTCTCCTTTAATTATTTTCTTGTTTATCTTCATTGTTATCTCATATTACTTTATCATTAAATAACCAATAAATCTTTTATTTTGAATCTATTTTTCTATCTATTCTTTCCCTTGATTATCATTATTATTTTTGTTGATTAACAATTGTATTATTTCAGTTTACCCTTTTATTATTAATCTTTCTTAACAACTTTCAATCTTTTATTAATTTTATTAACAAACTTTCTATTCTTTTAATAATATATTATATTTTTCTCAACAACTTAATAATTTATTATATTTTCTCAACATTTTAATTTAATATTCTTTTTAATATTCTATCTCAAGAACTATTTTGAATAGTCTATCTCAACTGCCTCCATTTCCTCAACAATCTTCTATTTAAAAAACATACGTTATCACTCTTTTCCAACACAATAGATTCAGTGGTCCCTAACGTTGGGTGGAGTGTTCACTCGAAACATTGGACGTTTCAAAACCACATCCATACTTTGTGTCCTGAAAATTATCTAACATTATGACTAGTTGTGGAAACATATATACTCAAGAAATTTATTGTTAAATTCTAATGAAAAAGTCAATATTCAATGTATTAGATATATATGAAAATAAAATTAAAAGAAAAAATTAATAAAGGATTGGAAATTAGAAAAATTAAATTAAATATGATGACATAGGATTTAAATGTTTTTTTTTTTTTTTTGGTGAAAAGGAGATTCATAAGGGGAGAAAAAATATTAAGAAAACATGGAAGAAATTGTATACTAGTTATATTACAATATTTAGATCTATAGGACATTTAAAAAAATCAGGTTACTTCCATAAAATCTTCTATAATTATGAATAAGTTTGAAAATATACATTTTCAAATGAATTATATCGCATGATGTTAAACAAGATTTACCAAATGTGTTATATTGAATGGTTTTTTTTTTTGTAAATGGTGTCATAATGAGATTTTTTATCAATGACATTATAAGGGGAATATATATGAGGATGTTCTATTGTTTTTTATTTAAATGGAGCTATCAAGGGATTATATGATTTCAAATTAGCAAAGGGGTTTATTCTTTCCAAATTATTTATTTTGGTGGTAGTTTGTAATTGGAGTACTAAGTTTTCACTGACACCTTGGAGATTGGGTGTTTCAAATCTATAACAAGAGTAAAATTTGTAGGGAGTTAAAGGTGGACATTGTATGCTCTCTAAGGATAGTGACTCAATAAAATTGATTTTTTGATATTATGTCCTATACCTGCCTAAAATTGAATAAGGGGGTCATAGAATCTTTTTGTGTGTGGTCTAGTTACAATTGGTGTATTATGGTTGTATTGGTGCATTCTGATTACTCCTTTTTTCAAACAAGCACACAGAAAAAATAATATAAAGATGAAAGTATTGTAAAAATAATTGTACAAGGAAAGAAGACTAAAGATTAAAGTAATATAATGTTAAGGTGATAAGCATAAGAGGAAAGCAACCATTTTCACTTGAAGAAAATTTTTCTCACAACTTTGAAGTATCTCACATTACAAGGTCATCTACAATATTTCTTTTGTAAAGTATTTGGATGTCTTTTGCATCAATTATTTGAGTGCACTTCTAGGAGTTTGAGTCTCTCATTGAATTTTTAGGAGTCTTACTTTGGGGTGGAGTTGCAAGAAGCACTTATGGTATATTGAAGGTCCTACAATTTTTCATATGTGTTTCACTTTGCACATGCCAATGTGAAGTCTTTTGATTTAGCTCAAAATTGAATAGGGGGATCAAATATTTATGATGATGAATGTGTTTCTATGATTGGTCAATATTTGGCGCTGTGACATTTTGTTTTTTGATTGCACCACTATTGTTTTTTTTTTGCATCACTGGGTGGATTTTGTTGTGACAATTGGAAGTTTTTCTTGTTCATTACACTTAAAGGTTTTGTTTGCAACACTTGCCAGTTTTTGTTGCAACACATTGTTTTTATTATTTGAAGCACTTTTTTGGATCAATATGGTGAGTATCAAAAACTTGTTCAATCTTCTACACACTTTAATTTATATTGCAAAAAAATCAACTATTCAAATCAGAAAAAAAAAATCACTAAGTCATGCCACTACATCATGCAAAAAAAAAAAGATTTACTTCAAATTCAAAACAAGTTATTAACGGATGAGTTAAGGAATATTTAGAATCAATATATACTTCATCATTTTACTACTATTTTTCAATCCTTAACAAGTTATTTTATATTAGCAGTTAGTGACAATCAACAAGAATATTTCAAACAATGTCCAATTAAAGATGACATGGATGAATTGGATAAAGAAACTAAGAATAAATTTAATGATAGAAAAATTGACATTGTCAAACCTTGAGAAGCGTTGTAGTTCAAGAGGAACAAATTTGGATTAAGATATGAAAACAATGAGTTTGACTTCTTTCATATTCCTAACTACTCCAAACCTATTGCATTTTTTAGTGTAGGGTTTCTTCATGATGATTTGTAAAAGCATACTATTGATGCTAATAAATTAGATGAAGTACTTGAACTTGAGGATCATGATGAGGAACATGATGATAAGGATGATGAAAATGCAATTGATAATAATTAGTTGGTTGAGTTGGATAAAGTACCCAAATGATGCCAACATTGTTATCAAGTTGGCCATGCATAGTTGCATTGTTTCGATCTTACCACATGTAGTTTATGTGGGAAAAGAAATCACCTTTCAGAAAGGTGTCAAACATGAGTAAAGACTAATTAGAAATTGTTACATTTTGGATGGTTAGGTACTTGACACTAGAATTTGGAATCCAACTTAGTGGAACAATCTTATTGTTGGATTCATATACAATTTTATACATGTTTATTAGGAGAGGCTTCATCTACAAATGGATGAGGATGAGCATTTTTTATTCAGGAATTGATGATTTTAGGACATGATTAGGGNTTGGAATCCAACTTAGTGGAACAATCTTATTGTTGGATTCATATACAATTTTATACATGTTTATTAGGAGAGGCTTCATCTACAAATGGATGAGGATGAGCATTTTTTATTCAGGAATTGATGATTTTAGGACATGATTAGGGATGAATTGAGGTCATGTTTTGAATTGAAGATTGATTCTATAGAATTTAGTCAAAGTAATTTAGGTTACCCTTTTCCACTTTTAGGTGTGGTATATTGATATTTCTTATTTACAGATCCCGAGACTTCTCACATTTTAGTTGAAAGGGGGGAAGATATTGATGATGGTTTTCAAATTTCAAGTTTTGAAGTCTACTTTTGATTTTAAGGAGTATGGTTTCTTTAGGATGATTAATGGATTGAAGAATTTAATTTGTTTTTTTGATGATTATGATGGATTGAGGATTGATTGAGGAATTATTTAGGACATTATGATGGATTCGTGATGGATTTATGATTTGATTATGTTGGCATTGATCAATCACATGGAGTTTTGGATAACATGAAATGAATAAAGTAACTAGAGTTTTGGAATGGTTAGTTTGACCTGATATTTTCCAAGATAGTTCAACACTTGGCCTTTTGAGGATTTTTAGGAGTTTGGTGATATTTTGATGGATTTTCAAGATATTGGTATGGATAGATGGTTTGTCACATTTTTTCCTTCGAGGATTCAATCACTTGTAGAATTGTGACTTGCATGATTGATTGACACTTTGATCGATAATTTAGTTCCAATACTTGAATAGTACTAACAGTTCACTTGTTTGATTTCTCAACAATTTTTGGAAAGATTTTGATTCGTTTATTGATGAATCAATCATAGGTTTTAGAAGATCTAGGATTGGGATGCCCATTGACACTTTTTTCTATTAGCTATATTATTGATCGTTTTTTTATATATCATTTTTTCAAGAGAAGTTTTGTGAACATAATTGTTCACTTGATAGTATTTGGACTTCACATGGATGGTGTTTGGATATTACATAGGATATATGATTCTTCTGCATTTTTTCTTGGCACATTGGATTTTCATACATTTTCATGATTTGGGATGTGTTGGACTTGCAACCAATTCACTTCGCATCAGTGTTTTCCTCTCATTGGTTTTGGGTTCACATCATTAAACACTTATAGGTTATTTATCTTATTTGTTGCATAGTAAGTTTTTCTAGACTTAGTATTCATCATCCACTTTTTGTTGTTTTTTTAGGCGAATCTTCATCTCATTAGTTTTGGGCTCATATCAATAAACACTTATATGTTATCTGGCTCATTTGTTGCATAGTAATTTTTTCTACACTTAGTATTCATCATCCACTTTTGGTTTTTTTCAGGTGAATATTCATTAACACTCAAGAGGTATCAAACCATAAGTATCAGGTTGAAGCCTTGGATATATTATTATCTTTTGCACTAGTATTTGTTTCTTAGATCATATATTTGTATGGACTTGTGATTAAAGGGGGCATTGCTAGAATTTTTCTCTTAATAATTAAGTCCTAAACCACCTTATATTTATCTTGGCATATATCCAATTTCCTAAGTAACATTTTTTTAGTTGTGTGGACTGTTAAAGGTGGTTATTATATGGATATACTATATATTGTACTATCATATGAATAATAAGTGAATAATGATTTTGGTTTTTTCATTTCCACCAATTCTTTGTCTTCTTGTTCTTCATTATGTCCTTCAAAATATGAAATCCCATCTATGATGAATTTTCTTCAATCTATTATTCGATGGTAGGTTCTCTTTTTTTATTTTTTGTTCACTCATATCATTGAACTTTATAACAAATGTATAAAAAAAAAAAATCATTAAAAGAGACACCTTTTTGCAACTCAACATTGAAGAATTTCATTAAAGAATGAACCCTTCAGAAAAGTATAAAATATCTATCGATTATATCCCACAATTCAAAGAATAAAACCATTATTTCTTCAACGGTAACAACAAGAGTCTTATGGACTCCCATCAATAGTTCTCGAGTTCCTTTAGATTTTGATTATTTCTTGGATGTTTCTTCAGAATTATCATTGGGCCCTCTAAAGGTAAGTGGCTATGTGAATAATGGCTTGGGGTTCAAGGCAACCTTCAATTTAGCATTCCTTGTTTTCAACCTAAGGTTTTATTTCTGTTGCTTGTTTACAAAATGTTCTAAAATGTCGCAAGTTGTTGGTGCATTTTCAAAGCTCCAATATGTCCTAATACTTTGGTGTCTACAACAACATTTTGGTATTCTAAAATTATTTTTCATTCAACCCTGACCTTACTTATCTGGAGTTTTTTTAACTCATTATTATAACTTGTATGATGTAAGGTGACAAAATTGTCTTCTAAAGTGGGTTATTTATGTTGCAACATATTTCTAGCTATCAATTTATTTTCTTCAATCAACATGATTTCCAAATCTAGTAATTTATTATAATCGTCAACTCCCATGATATTGTAATTGTTCTCATGTGCTTCAAATTTTTCACCCTTGTCATCATTTGAGGATATTTTATGGGGACAGGGGTAGTGACATGCCCAATTTCTTGCTTATTTTTATGGAGATTGCCCCCATTACCATCTTCAGAAATTGCTCCAATGATGTTCTTCCTTCCATTTCCACTGAGTGGTAGAGAAAATCAATTTATAAGATGTGTTTATGTCTTCTTGGACAATTGAGCAATTAACCCCCATATATCATAGGATATGGGATTACACCTATGTTTTCCCTTGTGTCTAGGCTCATCAATAACTTCCCAATTTCTATTTTATTCAAGAATCTTCCTTTTTGATTGAGTATTATAATTGACTAAAGTATGGATATCATTGGGTAAGATGAAATATTTAATTTTGAGAATATTTTTTCACGTGGGGGAAAGAAATTTAGCACCTATATCTACTTCCATGTCACAATCTTCATTGTCCCCATCACTTCTACCTATTCCTCTTCTTCAGGAAGCAAATGTTGTCTCCAAATAAAATTAAATGGGTTTGAAAGTTCCTTAGATGTCAAAACCCTTCACAACATCATCCTCTTTTAGATCAAAAGAATTGAAACCCCAAGCAATTTCAATCAAATTTACTACAATATTGAAAGGGGTGGAGATAAACTAGTTATTTTTCTTTCTATCAAATACATCTGACCATTTTTACCTTATTCAAGAAAAATCGATCAAAAATAATTTTTGGGAGGATATGAGGTTTTCCTTTGAGTCCATAAAGTCTAATATATGTATTATGTTCCACATAAGTGTATAGATATGAGTTCAAGGATGTAGCTGAGTTTGAAAATCAGGAAGAATAAGAGAAAGTGGTAGGTAATGTAGTAGTAAAAGAAGAGAAAACAAGGATGAAAATGTAAGGATTAAATCAAGTTATACAATTTGTTTTTTTAGCTAGAGGGGATTTGTAGGATGTATAATCCAAGCCAAGAAAGTTTTATTTTTCTTATTGTTTATATATTGCAAAGTAGAAATCATGCTAGGGATAATTATGGAATTTGTGCCTCATATGTGGGTTTCTATGCTCAACTATTTCACTATAATTATTCTATTCATGTTGTTGAATATTGTGATTGGAACCATTGTTGTTACTTATAGAATGTGCCAAAACAACAACATGAATAGGGATCTTAGAATAAATCCATATTTGCAGTACAAAATACACACCTTTAGTTTATATAGAGATAAGGCAGAGGAGGTAGATAAGTTTGAAAACTAGGAAGAAGAAGAGAAAATGGTGGATAACATAGTAGTAGTAGAAGAGAAAGCACTGGAAAAAATGGCAAACAAAAGGAAATCAAAATTAGAGGCCATCTATTTTTTCCTCTTTCTGTGAATAGAATTCTTCCCTATCAACTTATTTTCCAAGTTTTGTGGGATTGATAAGACAAACTCAATGGAATATCTAGAAACATGGAATTTTTTTTTGTTACATTCACCCTTCTTTTCTTCACCATGGCCTTTGGATTTATCACCCCCCCTCCTCCCTTTTTTTTTTTCTCCATCATCTTTATTCTCCCCAATGCCATGATCAATATATTGAATATACTGAATAAAATGAAAAACCTTTTCCAATCAACATTTTCATCTATTATAATATAATCTAGTATTCATTAATATTGTAGGCTTACACAAGCACAAGATAATTTCCACTTTTGGTGGACAAAATGGTAGTAGTATAGACAAAAATGATACAAGTGAAAAAAATGGATAAAGGTGTTTCAACCAATAAAATACAATGTTACATTCCAAAATACTTTCATGTACAAGGGATACCCTTTGGAAGTGTCATATTCATAAATCTTAGATCTTGAAAAAAGAATTAAGCTTTAACAAGTTATTCAACTAGTATTGTTGGTTTCATAGACAAATGACTTAGTTAAAATATATTCCCTTCTATAGTAATGGAGCCTTCTTGACCATGAAACAAAGGGAGGTTACACCATCTAACTAGATATGGACTTTACAACCTTGGTGTAAATATATTAGATATAACACCTACATGCATAGTTTCTTCATCTTTTTTCATAGTTATCATCATGATGCATTCGTGTTTTTCATAGTAAAGGTATGGTTGAAGGTATCCCTGATTTTTCTTTGGATTTTCATTTCTATGAACATTGTGTATATGGTTTAAACAAAATCGGATGAGATTCCCATCTAGTGCTACAAGGGAAAAATGGATCCTAGATTCGATATACATTGATGTGGTTGGACCTCAACCTATTCCATCTAAGAGGATATTTGCATTATGTCTCATTTATATATGATTTCTCTAGGAAAACATGATGTCTCTATGGTTGCATTTCTTGAAGAAGAAATCTAAGGTTTTCAAAAATTCAAAGAGTTTAAGATCTTGTAGAAAACTATAAAGAGAAGAAAAGAGAATTGTTTAGGACTTTTAATGGAGGAGATTTATATGGGAAAGATTTTGTGTCATTATGTAAACACTGTAGAATAGCATGGAAAGATAAAAACTCCATACACACCTCAACAAAATGGAGTTGCAGAAAGGATGGATAAGACACTTATGGAAAATGCAAGAAGTATGCTTAGTGGTGCATGCATAGAACACAAATTCTGGGCAAAGGTAGTAAATACTTCATGTTATCTGATCAATCAATCACCTACATCAACATTGGTTTATAACATTCCTCAATAGGAATGGATTGTAAGAAACCCTCTTTTTAACATCTTTGAATTTTTTGTTGTGATTCTTAGGAGGGTATACTCTTGAAAAATACCATGGTATAATAAATGTAGGTCATGTGGGCATTGTCTCCCTATTTTTTAATTGTACCTATAAATTCTTCAATATTGGATTTCTCATTTGAAGGAACAACCCATTTGCCTTGGTGACACAGCCCGTGCTCGCAAGCACGTCCGCTCACAGGATCTTCTCTCTTTCGCAGCTCGAAGAACTCTAAGGCTCTTCTAATTCCCTATCGGGAATCTTGCACCCACAGAAATCCTCATGGGATCCCACTTTCTTTACAAGTCGGGAGATCAGACTTCACGACTTCACGAATCCAAAGGTCAAGCATAGGTTCCACGAATCCCCGAAACCCGATACAAGTCAGCGCTGACCTTTTTCCCTCTCCTATCGGGACTTCTTCTATTGCGATTTCACCACTCGCGATGCCAAGCAACTTGCTTTGTCGACTCCCGAACCCCGATACGCTGAAACTCCGACACACACACGAGTTGACTTTTCAACGATCCCTTTACTCCATCGGCATTTCGGAGTTCGCAAGATCCCGAATCCTAGTGCATATGTTTCAGGCCTTCTCGTCACAAAAATCCGATATACTGTGCCACCTGTCCACCTACTGACCCTTGTGGCCCCCACATTGTTCCTCTGACCTGTCGGGATATCGCGTTTCACGATTTCGCGATTTCCGTTTCCAATTTACGGGCTTCAACTCATGAAACCCCGGTACATGATCCCGCGCGCAAATCCGACAGTCCTTGTGACTCGAATCTATGGTCTTTCCCTTCCTGAGCTTTAATCCTTCAAAAAATACGTCTTTGTATCTTCCCTGCACCTCCTTTAGATCTAACGGTCCACGGAATGTCGCGAATCCTCCTTGGAGAATGCTGACCATCCGTCCTTCCTTGATAATTCCTGTGAAGGACCAAGTGTTCCTCCGCAGAAACTTGTCTATCTGCACACAACCTACAACGTCTGTTTAAACCCTTCATGGCACAAGCTCCATGTGCTTCCCTTAAATGGATTTGAAGGCCTTACCCTTCTTGAGTTTTTCCATGAATTTCAAGTCCTTCAGAAAACTCTTGCACGCACTCCTTGCAGAAAACCTTCAACCACATATACATGTTGAAGTCCCTCGACTCTGTGCACACCTGCAGCAGCAGTCCTTCAACTCTTGCTCAAGTTCGCAACCGTGAACTTCACTCGGCCTGCGCACTCCTTGTACGGCTCCTGTGCCTGTCTGCACTTCTGAATGAATGAGAGAAAAAGCTATCTCTATCTGAACCCTCTATCAATGCACACCTTACGGACACTTCAACTACACTCCTTGCAGGAATATCTGGCTCAGATAGAGAAACAATTGAAACTCATTCCTACTTCCTCTCATACTTCAAAATCAAACATGAAATCATATACACAGCATATAAAGAAAATGTATAACAGGAAGCAAACATTCATGAGCATATCATTCAGCATCAATACACAGAGAAAACACAAAACCATGAATTTGAATCAAACTCTTTCCATTAATTCAAATATATGTACATGGGTGTTCTTACACAGCTCTCTGCATGCTCTTCTTCTCAAAGCTCAGAATAATATTACAATACACAATGAGGGTGTCTATATCCCGTTTCCCTCTTGTGCTCTCAAACAGTCTAATCTAGAAGTAAAATTCTATCTACCTCCATTAACTATCTTAAATGCCTCCTACCTACTAAGGACGAGAGCTAAAGGCTCAAGGTCCGGTTACAATTTACAAGTGTGCCTCATCGTAAATGACTTCATTTAAGATCGCGCAACAACTTCAAGGTAATTTCAAAATGTGTGATGGCGCTTGTGGGAGATGCTCCTGCATCATACTTCCTCACTTGAAAACTTTAATGGGCTCCTGTCCATGAGTTCCTGCACTGTCTGTCCATGCTTTTGTATCTCTGCTTCATTCTCCCAACTGACATCTTCAACTGGATGGTTCTTCCACTTGACCAGATACTCAAAGTATTCTTTCCTCCTGGTCTTCTTGCCAATTCTTTTGTCCAGTATGCATTCCATCTGCGGCTTCTCTGCAACTGGCATATGTTTTGTGCACTGGACCACTGGTTTCTTATCTCTAGTCTTTTCTTCCCCAGCTCTGTATGGGTACAAATCTGAGATATTGAATATTGGAGAAATTCTGATCCCATCAGGTAATTCAATCTCATAAGCATTTGTACCAAATTTCTTCAAGACCCTACATGGTCCAATTTTCTTCATCTTCAACTTATTATATGTTTCTCTCGGGAACCTTTCTTTCCTTAAATGTGCCAGAACTAGATCACCAACCTCAAATTGAAGTTGTCTTCTGTGATGATCTGCTCTATGCTTATACTCCTGGCTTGAATTCTGCAATCGCTCCTTCACTTGGTTGTGAAGTTCTTTCATCGCCTCTGCGAATTCTTTTGCACTAGCGCTCTTAGTCGCAGTCTATTCGGAATCCCTCAATTCAGAAATTCCTCTCGGCTGCATACCATAAACAACCTGGATGGAATTTTCCCTATGCTCCTATTCACTAAGTCATTATACATGAATTCTGCTTGTGGTAATATACTGTCCCACTGGCTATGGTGCTCTGTCACCAAGCTTCTCAGCAAGTCTCCCAGACTTCTGTTCACCGCTTCCGTCTGTCCATCCATCTAAGGATTATAAGACGAAATAAATGCCAAATTAGTTCCCAGCTTCTTCCATAAGGTCCTCCAAAAATGCCCTATGAATTTCATATCTCGATCCGAAACTATACTCTTCGGCAACCCATGAAGTCGAATGACCTCTTTGAAAAACAGGTTCGCGATGTGAGTTGCGTCACTAGTCTTTTGACATGGAATTAAATGTGCCATCTTGGAAAATCTATCCACCACCACAAATATTGAATCATAACCTCTTTGTGTCCTTGGCAACCCCAATACAAAATCCATGCTAATCGCATCCCACGACCTTTCTGGTATGGAAAATGGTTGATAAAATCCTACATTCTGCTTTCTTCCCTTCAAATGCTGGCAAATTCTGCATCTATCCATGAATCTCTTGACATCCGCTCACATTCCCGGCCAAAAATATGACTCATTCATCTTGGCGAACGTCTTGTCATGGCCAAAGTGCCCTGCCAATCCTCCACTGTGTTTCTCCTTCAGCAGATTCTCCCTCATGGAGCATTTCGGAATACACAGTTGATTGCCCCTGAACAACAATCCTTCCTGGATCATTTAGTCCATCCATTGGCTCCTATCCCCGAGAATTGGATTCTCAGCTACTTCATACACTTCCTTAAAATATGGATCATCTGCGTACATGTCCTTGAGATCATCAAAACCCAACGTTTTGGCTTTGAGCTCCTGCAACAGCAAACACTTCCTACTCAAAGCATCATCCACTTTGTTAGCAGTACCAGAAATATGTTGAATCACAAAAGTGAAATTCTGCATGTACTCAACCCATTTGACATGTTTTTGATTCAACTTCTCCTATTGAGTCACAAACTACAGTGCATGGTTGTCACTGTACACGACAAACTCTTTCGGGATCAAGTAATGCCTCCATTTATTCAATGCCTGGATGATAGCATAAAAATCCTTATCATAAGTGGAGTACTTCAATTTCTCCTCATTCAGCTTCTCGCTGAAGTATTCTATCGGCATGTCTTCCTGGCTCAAGACTGCCTTGATTGCAAATCCGCTTGCATCACATTTCACCTGAAATGTCTTCTGGAAATCCAACAACACCAAGACTGGTTGTTCCATAATCTTCCTCTTCAATAGATGGAAACTCTTTTCGGCCTCTTCAGTCCAGTGAAAATATTTATGTCTTTTCTTCACTGTATCCATCATTGCTGCACTAATTCCACTGGAATTCCTAATGAACTTCCGGTAGAAACTAGCCAATCCATGAAAACTTCTCACCTCAAATACATTCTTCGGTGATGGCCAATTCTCGATCACTTCCACCTTATCTGGATCCATCCTCAACTCATTTGCCGAAATAACAAACCCCAAATAAATGAGTTATGTCTTCATGAATGAGGACTTCTTCATATTTATCAACAACTTCTCCTATTGTAGTTTCTGCATCACGGTAGCCAAATGCTTCAGATGCTCTGCCACTGTCTTACTGAAAACCAGTATGTCATCCAAATACACAATGACAAATTTCTCGATGAACTCCTTCAGGACTTCGTTCATCAACCTCATGAAGGTACTCAACGCATTTGTTAAACCAAATGGCATAACAAGCCATTCATACAACCCGTCATTGGTTTTGAATGATGTCCTCCATTCGTCCCCTTCTCTCATGCGGATTTGGTGATAACCACTTTTCAAATCAATCTTTGAAAAATATTTTGCTCCACTTAAGCAATCCATCAAATCATCCATCCTCGGCAATGGAAATCTGTACCTGATGGTTATCTTGTTAATCGCCCTTGAGTCGGTACACATCCTCCAGCCTCCATCTTTCTTCGGACTGAGTACTGTTGGAATAGCACATGGACTCAAGCTTTCCCTGACCAAACCTTTGTCCAACAAATCCTGGACTTGCCTCTTAAATTCTTCATTCTCTTGCGGTGTCAATCTATATGTAGCTTTGTTTGGCAAACTAGCTCCTGGTATGAGATCAATATGATGGCTCACACTCCTGATCGGTGGCAACGAATGAGGTAATTCGTCCACTATGAAAGCGAACTCTTTCAGCAGTTCCTGAATATCCTCTGGTAAATCATCCACTCTTGTGATAGTCAGAACAATCTTAGGCTTTCTGACCACAATAAACTATGGATCCTCGTTCTTCTTAACCTCTTTAAGAAGTTCCTTCCCACTCATGAGAAGTACTATGTTGCTTACTTCCGGTTTCACCTCCTTATCCTTTATTGAAAGCAACATGTGTGTCCTCCCATTTTTCTCCAGGGTGTATGTGTTCATTCGCCCATCATGAATCACATTCATGTCATATTGCCATGGTCTACCCAACAATAGATGAAAAACATCCATAGGAATGACATCACATAAGATCTTATCATTATATCCTCCTATCTTGAATTCAACCAAGCATTGTTTAGTGACAGTTACCTGGTGTCCTTTTTGTAGCCATGAAACTCTGTATGGGCTTGGATGATCAGTCATCTCCAGCTCTATCTTTTATACCATCTCTGTAGATACGAGATTATCCATGCTACCACTGTCTACAATGACCTTGCATACCCTGTGCTTGGTTTTGCAAGCAGTTCTGAAAAGTCTGGTCCTTTGTACTGAATTCTCCACCTCCTTCTCGGGTGTCAAAAGGACTTTTCGCATCATCAACGATCTTTCGCCTTCAGCGTCTTCTACTTCAACATCCCGCCTCTGTGCCTCGGCAATGTGAGCTTCTCCAATCTCTTTCTTTTTCTCTGGACACTCATAAGACTTGTGCCCATTCTTCCCACATGTGAAGCATGTGATTACTCCACCTCTTCCGCTTCCTCTACCTCTAGTACGAGGAAAAGTGTTGTTGTCAGCATAATCTCCTCTCTGCTCAGTATGCTTCCCTCTCTGTTCAACATATTGTTTCCCTCACTGTGAGGTTCCACCTCTCTCTGTCCGAGTCTGAGGTTTCTTCTAGTCTTCCTTGGGCTTCTGATATCTATCCTGGGCAACTGATTTGCCTCTGGGATGACTTCTGCCTCTGCCCCTCTGACTCTACTTTCAGCTCAGCTTCTCCTCAGCTTTCAGAGCCATCTGATAAGCATCTTCCACCGTTCGGATGGTTACCATGCTCATCTCATCCTGGATATCATATCTTAGGCCATTCATATACCTGGAAACTTTCTCATCATCGCTCTCCCGATGACCTGCTTTGATGTTCAGTTTGTAGAATTCCTCAGTGTATTCTTTCACTGTCATCAGCTTCTGTCTCAGGTTCTACATTCTCCTGAACAAAGTAATTTGATAGTCTCTGGGGATGAATTTCGCCTTCATCTTCGTAATCATCCTATCCCATCTCTTAATCTTTTGCTTGCCCTTGCAGCGTCTGTCATCTTGTAGTTCATCCCACCACAATGCTGCATGTCCCTTCAGTCTTGTGACAACATGCTTGACTTTCTTGTCTTCTTCGACATCTTCATAGTCGAAGTATGTGTCTAGATCTCTAATCCAGTCTAGAAGCTCCTCTGCATCCAAGTTTCCCTCATAAACTAGAATGTCCATCTTTGCTCTTGCACCCATCCCAGAAATAGCTTTGATCAAACGCTCGTTTGATGCATCTTCGGATGCAACTTCTTCTTCACGTTCAGCCTCTATTTCGCTTTCGAAATCACTCAGATCCCCAGCACTGACTGTGCGTCTTTGTGTTGTCTCCATGTCTTCAAGTCTAACTCATAGATCATGCATCTGTCTCTCCATAACTAGATCAGTCATCTGCCTGCCTCTTCTCCTTGGCATTTCCCTATCCTTTGGATCGGGTGATTTTCTATCTCTCCTTGGTGGCATGGTGAAGTCTCTCCCTTCTCTGCTACAGAAAGCAAAGAGTCTTTCTGGGCTCTGATACCAAACTGATGTAGCCTGTGCTTGCAAGCACGTCCGCTCACAGGATCTTCTCTCTTTCACGGCCCAAAGAACTCTTATGCTCTTCTAATTCCCTATCATGAATTCTACACCCACAAAAATCCTCGTGGGATCCCCCTTTCTTTACAAGTCAGGAGATCGGATTTCACGACTTCACAAATCCAAAGGTCGAGCATAGGTTCCAAGAATCCCCGAAACCCGATAAAATTCAACACTAACCTTTTTCCCTCTCCTATCGGGACTTCTTCTATCGTGATTTCGCCACTCGCGATGCCAAGCAACTTGCTTTGCTGACTCTCGAACCCTGATACGCCGAAACTTCGACACACACACGAGTTGACTTTTCAACGGTCCCTTTACTCCATCAGCATTTCGAAGTTCGCAAGATCGCGAATCCTAATGCATATGTTTCAGGCCTTCTTGCCACGAAACTCTGATATATTGTGCCACCTGTCCACCTACTGACCCTTGTGTCCCCCACACTGTTCCTCTGACCTGTCGGGATATCGCATTTCACGATTTTGCGACTTCCGTTTCCAATTTACGGGCTTCAACTCATGAAACCTCGATACATGATCCCGTGCGCAAATCCGACGGTCCTTGTGACTTGGATCTATGATCCTGCCCCTCCTGAGCTTTAATCCTTCAGAAAATACGTCTCCATATCTTCCCTGCACCTCCTTTAGATCTAACGGTCCACGAAACATCGCGAATCCTCCTCGGAGAATGCTGACCGTCCGTCCTTCCTTGATGATTCCTGCGAAGGACCAAGTGTTCCTTCGCGGAAACTTGTCTATCTGCGCAAAACCTGCAACATCTGTTTAAACCCTTCATGGAACAAGCTCCCTGTGCTTCCCTTAAATGGATTTGAAGGTCTTACCCTTCCTGAGCTTTTCCACGACTTTCAAGTCCTTCAGAAAACTATTGCACAGACTCCTTGTGGCAAACCTTCAACCACATATACGTGTTGAAGTCCCTCGACTCTGCGCACACCTGCAACAGTAGTCCTTCAACTCTTGCTTAGGTTCGCAATCTTGAAATTCACTCGGCCTGTGCACTCCTTGCACGGCTCCTGTGCCTGTCTGCACTTCTGAATGAATGAGAGCAAAAGCTATCTCTATCTAAACCCTCTGTCAACGCACTCCTTGTGGACACTTCAACTGCACTCCTTGTAGGAATCTCTGGCTTAGATAGAGAAACAATTGAAACTCATTCCTACTTCCTCTCAGACTTCAAACTCAAACATGAAATCATATACATAGCATATAAAGCAAATGTATAACAGGAAGCAAATATTCATGAGCATATCATTCAACATCAATACATAGAGAAAACACAAAACCATGAATTTGAATCAAAATCTTTCCATTAATTCAAATATCTGTACATGGGTGTTCTTACACAGCTCTCTGCATGCTCTTCTTCTCAATGCTCAGAATAATATTACAATACACAATGAGGGTGTCTATATCCCGTTTCCCTCTTGTGCTCTCAAACAGTCTAATCTAGAATTAAAATTCTATCTACCTCCATTAACTATCTTAAATGCCTCCTACCTACTAAGGACGAGAGCTAAAGGCTCAAGGTCTGGTTACAATTTACAAGTGCGCCTCATCTTAAATGACTTCATTTAAGATCGCGCAACAACTTCAAGGTAATTTCAAAATGTGTGATGGTGCTTGTCTAGCTGTCCTTTGGCTTTCGCACTGGCTCGCTTGATGTGGGAGATGCTCTTGCATCACTTGGTTCCTTGCTTCCTTCATTGAATTACACCCTTTCGTTCTTTCCTCTATTTGGATAAGTCTGAGGTCCTCATCAATGCTCAGAATAATATTACAATGCTCAGAATAATATTACAATGCTCAAAATAATATTACAATACACAATGAGGGTGTCTATATCCCGTTTCCCTCTTGTGCTCTCAAATAGTCTAATCTAGAATTAAAATTCTATCTACCTGCATTAAATATCTTAAATGCCTCCTACCTACTAAGGATGAGAGCTAAAGGCTCAAGGTCCGGTTACAATTTACAAGTGCGCCTCATCTTAAATGACTTCATTTAAGATCATGCAACAACTTCAGGGTAATTTCAAAATGTGTGCTGGCGCTTGTCCAACTGTCCTTTGGCTTCTGCGCTGGCTCGCTTGATGTGGGAGATGCTCCTGCATCACTTGGTTCCTTGCTTCATTCATTAGGTTACACTCTTTTGTTCTTTCCTCTATTTGGATAAGTGTGAGGTCCTCATCAATGAACCATGCAGAACCATTCAAATTATTTCACACAAAAGTTTGTAGTGTGACTTTCAATACTCTTTCTCTACCTTCTTGACACTGGCATTTTCCCACCCTTTCTATTTTTTGTATTGGCCCTACCCACCCCATGATATCTCTTAAGAATAATATTGTTTTCCTTGTTTTGTCTTCATCCTAATTTTTTTCATTCACTCCTTTGATTATAATGCTCATGACCTTAATTGTTCACTCATTTTCTTCTAGGATAAGAGACCTCACATCCCTAGGTGTAACAATATTGCTTTTCCTTGACCTCCCCTAGTTGAGTTCCTACTATATTTTCCCAAAAGTTCATTTCCTCAATCAATGCGTTTTCTTTTTTATCTCTCCCTTTTCCAAAGATGATCCCCTCACTTCTCAAGATTGAACTTATTCCAATGGTTTTATGTATTTTGTAAAACATTGGTTTTCTATCTTAGTTATTTTGAGACATATTTCTAAGGTTTGGATGGACTTTTGTTTCTTGGGGCCTTGTGTTATGTGCAATATATTATCTAACATTTTCCAAATTTCACAACTGTAAAGAATAACTGAGATAACTAAAGTGTTGATTTTTTTTCTTATTCCAATGTGGGAGTTCAACATTTCTTCCTTTGTTTAGTAATTCTTTTCTCAATGTTGTATTTCCATTTTAAATGGAAATGGAAATGGACTTGTAAGTATTTGTAAAATTGAGCTTCTATAAAAATAATATCACTATATAAATTTCAAAGAGTAATTTTTTTTATTAAATTTGATTATCATAATCTTGATTTTATTGATATTAATGATAAATTCATAATTTACTAAAAAAATCATCAATAATTATAATACCATCAACATATAGCAAAAATACAACAAGAAGTCTAAAAATATTAATTGAACGACAATTTTTTTCAATAATTAATCGATGGCTAATAAAGTTAACATTTGGTGTGCAAATAATGTTAGCATTATGATCACAGTGGCTTGCTTTCTTTAACAAGTGCCACGACAGTGGCAAAGTCCCTGTCGATATTCCATAAGAAACCAATAAAAATAAGAAATATTTTGTGAAAACATTGGTTTGCATTGCACATATTGTAGCACAATGTAAATGTTCCATGAACTTAAAAATTGAATGGTATCTTGGGAGTTGACTATGTCGGGATATCAAAATTGTTTGGTATTGTTATGTATGTGTGTAACATCATGATCGAAAAGGATCTCCCTGGTGGTCGGTAACGACGTTGGCCCACATTGCTTGTGTCTTGGGAGTTGAATATGTCAGGATATTGGAATCACGTGGTATTGGTATGTATGTGTGAAAGATTGTGCTTGGAAGGCTAGTCTCTGGTAGGCAGGTAGCGGCATTGGCTCAGATCCCGATTCATTGGTGGGCTAACATCTAGGATATGGGAAATTTTCATAGACATGGTTTCAATCAACATAAGAGTAATGACAATTCCATGTGTCAGGGTGGAAGTTGTGCCATGGGATCATGCATTGTTGTTTGAAGGTATAAGCAAGCCAATGGTGTGGTTTCACAGGTGTCTTGGTGTGTAATTAGATTAATTGGCATGGCTTGAACAACTGCCCCATACATGGATAGTTGGTGGAAATTATGAACTGTGATGTATCCAAAGTTCATTAAATAAAAGAGGGTATAGATGAAAAGTTGTCATTTATCTGGGGTTTACGAAGAGTTCAAGCGCTCCACAAGATATTGCAACAACATTGTGGGCCAATTCCTTTGTGAACCAAGTTTTTCTACAGGTAACTCGAACTGGATTAACTGTTTCTTTTTTTTGTTACTATTAAAATGGAATTTTTCCAACAAAGTAAAATTAAGAGAAAATTAAATTCCAAGGAGGAGGATTTAGTGGACAAAGATAAGGATATCTTTTATTGGATCCTGTTTTTTTGTTCTTTAGAGTTATACAAGGATGTCATGTAGAATTCTAGAGATCTGGTCGATCATTATCATGTGTGGGAATCCAAGTTAGCAAAATTTGTGGTTCCCCAAGTCTAATACTTTCACGAGTTTGAGGTCTGGTGTGCATATAAGTATATTCCATCTAAAAGAGCTATAATTTCCACATATGGGTCTATACTCATTAAAGTGACAATTGAATCCATTGTTGAAATGTTAAGTTGGACATTAGACCCTCACAGTGAAGTGTTAAATGAATTTATATTATCCAAATGTTTATGAGAGTTGAAACCTCATGTGTTAAGAACAAAATATCAATATAGCATAGAAAAACCTCAGAAAAAGTACTTAGCGCCTTGAAAAAGAGATAATTTCATATAATAATCCTCTTCGAGGGGGCAACCTCCTTTTACCCCACTTAAATGTTCAAGTACAAGATGATTCAAAATGAAAATGTCTCCTTGGTATATATAGGAGACTAGGAGGTATAATT
>SNQJ01S0063118.1:41305-60788 GCA_010110895.2 Picea sitchensis | reverse complement strand
AAATGAAAATGTCTCCTTGGTATATATAGGAGACTAGGAGGTATAATTACAACTAATGGCCTAAAGTCGACATAAATAAAATAACATTACTAATATAATATGCCCCAATTAAGGGGCAATGAGCCAATATTAGGGCTTAACATCATGACATAGTGGTTATATTATAGTGTTATTTGTGCAGGAATGTTGATGTTCCTATAGATAACGTTATTCTTGAATCTACTTTGTTTCCTGAAATTTCAAGAACAATTGTTTCCATGGTCTGTGCTGTTTTGGGAAAATATAAGGACCTTGTCATTGATGAGTTTGTGCTAGGTCTTATGGCATCGATTTTTGTATTTGTAGCTAAAACCTTGATCAAATTCAATTATGGTCAATTTTTAGCTGATCAAATTCATTATCAATTATCAAAATTTGAGTATGTTAGAAGTTTCAGATACCAATCTTACCTTGTTCATTTGTTCTTGTTTTTTCAAGCCACCCGTTTTGCATCCCTTGGATTAAGAGTTAAAGATAATATTGGTAACTCAGTGTTAGTGATTCATTGGATGATTCTGATTAAGAAGAAGCATTTGAATGTTGGATTCTCAGAGTATATTGACATGTTTATGTCCAAATATTACGAGGTGATATATAGTGAAATGCCCCCCTAGAATTTTCCCTGAATGCAAAAAAATATTACAGCTTAGCCAAGATAATAGAGTAGGAGACTGGTATATATTTTAGAATTACACTGAAATCAAAGTCTATGGTTATGAACTTCAACCTTTCTTTTTAACTATTTTCTTGACTCATGGAATATTTTCACTTGAATACATTAGACAAAGATTTAATTCACATGATCATGTCCACTTTGTGTCAAGAAAATATAAGGCTACTTTCAAATTGAAAAAAGAGGTAGGGCCTTTTATTTCCAATTCCATATCAGCATTGCAGGTAGCAACAAAGGTTCTCTCATATATGGGATTTCAAGAAGGAGAAACATGGATATATGACCCTCATGCTTTGATTTCATCAAAGAGGATTTCACATTGTTAGACTCCTTATCATCATGAGAGAAAACTGGAGGTGGAGTTGTCGGAAAACCAGATCAGCTGGACAAATGTGCCAATAACTCCAATAACAAAGACTCCAAAGAGTTTTGAGCGGATATTGAAGAGAAAGAATATAGATTCAAGTTCAAAGGATTCAAAAATATAGGAAGGAAAGTTAGCAAAAAGGAAAGAGACCGAGGTATTTGATGAGGAGGAAGAGAAATCATTATAGGAATAAGTAGTACTGGTGGAAAAAGAAACTATAGTAGATGTGGAAGTTTAATCATCAAAGAAGTTCAACAATATAGAGGGACATAATGAAACCGTTTCTTTGACCACAGATCAATCAAAGTAGATTGATTTTGTTAATAAATTCAGGGATATCATAAAAATGAGTTCAAAGATCATGGAGATCATTATTCCCAAAATATTTTATCAAGGAGGATTGCACACAAGGATTCTCTTTGTTGTTTATTATGAAAAGGGTAGGTTGAATATAGGAGTGATGGAGCCAAAAAAAAAAAAAAAAAGTGAAAAAGGTGTCTATTGATCTCAATGTAGTGCATCCACTTGATAAAATGGATTTTCATAGACAAACTGGAGAAATGTTAAATATAGATGTGATGATTTTTAATTTGGGAATACAGAAGCTGCAAGTTATAAATGAGAAGCTTAGAAACCAACTTAAAAATGAGAAATTGGAAAATAAAATCAAGCAAATAAGATTGGATGCATTATAAGGATGGGTAATGGACTTGGGAGCCAATACAAAGGATGTGGCACCTGTACAATCCTTGGTGAAAAATAAATAAATAGAGATATAAGCATTGAAAAGAAGGCTTAAAATCCCTGGAATTGAACATGTCTAGAATCCAAAGTTGTAGGATATCCAAGAAGAAAATGATAAACTCATGAATAAAATGGTGCAAATGGAAGAAGAGATGGAGTTGCAACAAAAGAATATTGAAAATTTAAAGGGGGGATGTACTTCATCATGCCCAATAACATCAACAGATTCACCAGATGGATTTTCAAAAGCATTGGCAATCTTGGATCTAAAGGGAGTTGAATTTGAAAAATTGAAGAGAACAATTGAAACACAGGATGGGGAAATGAAAGGGAAGGATAAAGTCATTGTAGAATATGAAAAGATAAAAGCTAAGATGCTTACATAGATAGAAAAGTTGAAGAATAAATTGTGCGGAAAATGTTATTTGGTAGGGGATATACACATTATCTGGGATGAAATCATAAATGAAGTTTCCAAGATATGGGATTATTTCAAGATAATTGATGATGAAATGATATTAATAGATGAAGCAAATGAAGTTATAAAAAAAATCATTTCAGGAATTAGGAACTCAATCATAGGTTTCTACCTAGATTATTAATTTCCTAATTACAATTCCACTGAAGCATTAATAAGTAAAGGTGTGAAATACAAAACCACAATGGTTGTGGAGAATGGAAATATTTTTACAAAAAGGAATTTATTGCAGATTGTTGAGAACAAATGCATAATGGTCAAGGTAAACATTGACTCATTAAAAATTAGATTTGAAAACCTAGTCAAGATGGGTTACCTTAAGCTTTTAATGACAAAGGAAGGCTCTTATCAAGAGAAAGTTACATAAAGAGTTTGTTCATAGAAAGACAAAATGAGAGAAAGTTCAAAGGTATGACTGAGAGTTTAAGAGGGCAGACTATTCTGGATCTATTGAGACACAATTTCTATCTTTTGTGGTAAATTAAAAATCTATTTTCAAATCCTCCTACATGTGAGAGATACATTGAGATATATATTGCATTCAGACAAATGAGGTCATTCCAGTATCCATCAAGGGAAACATGGAGATTTCTTATCCAACTATTGACATAATGACTTTATGTTTTGGAAAGACTTTTTTTTTTCATTTTTTTATAACTACTCCATTTAGATAGAATGTTCATAGGCATATTTATGTACAAGTTTTGTTCAAAGAAATGGGAATTTATGCTTCATGAAGTAAAGAAAATATGTGATGGTAAGAGAGAATACATTTGAAAAATGCATTTTTTAAATGTAATATGTATATATTAAGTTGCTTGCTATCCCATTGAGTCAATTCCAGTTAACGTTAGTTGTACATTTGTTTAGTTACTAGAATTATCAGTCTGATTGGAGATGCATTGGATCCTCTTTGTATGGTTGTATTTATTTAATTGTTAGATGGGTATTAAAACATCAATATGGTGTATCTGTTGCATAAATCAATTTATGTTCATTGTATCTATTTTGTCTTTCTCTCTTTGAACTTTGACATATGTCCATGCATGGAAGAACAATTGGAAAATAATCTACAGAAATGATGTGATAAAATATCCAATTAGGCCTATAGTCTTTTAGGATGGCGATCGTTTCCAATATGTGGTCTCATCTTACATTAAGAAAAATTGGTCGTGGGAATAGGACTTCTTGTCGAGCTATTGTAAGCTATTGTGGATAAAAAGGGAGAATTAACCTAATCAATATTCTAAAACGACATTGTTCTTACGAGAATCCAAAAATAGTTCAAAGTATCCTAGTGACAAGAAAAAAGAAACTTGAAGATGGATATGAGATAGCAATAAGTTATGAGGTTAGAAAAATAGTTCAAACAACTGGATACCTGGAAACATAGATGTATGTTATTTTTAATATAGCAAATACCTAGCAAGAAAAACATAAATTGACATAGCCATATTCATAAACATAAATTAGACTTATGCATATCGGTAACAGGGACAACAAATAGTTGTTGAACGGGTCTCAATATAGAAACCGATGTCCAATTCCACATGATCTATGTTCAAGTTCATTTAAAGATTGAACAATAAGATTTTTTGAAAATTCTAACAAGGGTGATGAAATGCAAAACATAAAACTTGTATTCATAAATAAACCTCAGAAAAAGAGAAAAATGATTTTCAGAAATGAACATCTCACCACTGTTGAATAATAGTACTAAAACCAGTAAAACGTGTTGCAAGAAGTGCAATTACAGGTTATGAAAACTTAAAACATTAAGGCTTTTACAAGAATGCAGATGACATTTTCTCTTGAAACTCCAATCTTGTTTTTCTGTACAGAATTACAATAAATAGGAGAGTACATTCAAAATTTTCTAACATGTTCCTTGCTTGGATGGAACAAATAGGCGTAGTTATCTAAAATTGATTTGATAAATGATATCAAGGAGAAATACTCTGGGGAAGTCCAATAACACTTGTGCTGACTTTTTTCGGTTGCATTTGTGCCTATTTTTTCCCATAGGGAAGCTCTCTGTAACATGGTTTCAATTAAAGAGGGATGGGAAATTTCCTTGTTTAATATGCATCGACAAATTTTTCTAGCAATTTCCTCTTGTTTAATTAAAAAATTGGATAAGAAACTATCAATTTTTTTAACATTATGTTGGACGATTGACAGGTTGTTGTACACTTTGGATGGTCCAAAAATTCAAACTGTTGATATTGTTTGTCCTTGAGTCTATCTGTTGTTGCACATCTGTAAGAAAATTTGATAATGGAACTGATTTTCCAAGAAATTGCACATGGGGAAATTCATATTCTTCAATGATATCTATTTTTGAATTCCATAAGACTGAGCAATTTTTACCTGCTTCTTCAATGAGATCATGTGAAAACAAACAAGTTTCTTCCCAAGAATCAAGTGAATCTTCTATTTGGATTTTTTCTTCTTAAGACATTTTAGTGTATCATGGTGGTAAAGTGGTGTTGTGTGCCTCCCATAATTTCAATTATCAAAAATAGCATGTAGATGTTTTTTCATTTTACGTTGTGACTGGGACTCAACAAAAAAGTGAAGGATTTGTTCATTTTGGTCTTTAATCAGATACAATCTTGAATAGAACAATACTTGTGAAGATGATAATTTAGCATTAAGCTCTATTGCTTCTTTTCTTGGGGTTTTTGAACTTTCATTCCTTATTTTGGAATCTTCTAGTTGAGTGGTCAAGGTATCTATCTGGTTCTCGTAGTCTTTATTGATTTTCTCTTTTTATGCAACAAATGTGGCCAATTCTCTATCATGTTCAATTTTAATTGCATCTATTTTTGCTATCAACTCTGCAATGATATTTTGAGAAATATTGTTTTCTTTTTTGATGGCCTTGACTTGAGTTTCATGTTTTTGTTGCCAATTTTGTTCTTGTATCATTTGTTGTTCGACAAATTCCTTTACTATATTCTTCTCTTTCCTTAGCTGGTTGGTTAATATCATAATAGACCATTTATTGGCAATGGAAAATTCCCCCAATTAGCAACTTCCTCTGCAAATTATTCATCGTTAAAAAGTGCAACATTCCATAATTGACTTACTTCTTGTGTGATTTCTTCATGGTGGTTTGTTTTCCTCTTTTTGGACCTTCTCTTTTCTATAGTTTTGGTTTTGTCATCAAAGACAAAATTGTCTAAAGATAGAACAATATCTTCCACAAGATAAATGTTGTCAAGATTGAAAGAACTGATAACCTGAATTCCTGGAATTGAGGTTATGGGAGTAGTATTGTAGGATTAGTAATGTGGACAAGTTTTTTTGGGAAAAGTTGATTTCTATGATGGTGTTCATCTCTGTCTTTGTCTCAGTTAGTTTGTCAGGAGTTTGGGTATTTCTTGTGCTTGAGTCTTCTTTTCTTGTTAAAATATTTTCTTGTGAAGATTTGCGAACTTTTGTTTTTGTTTCATTTTTATCCTCTCCTTCAGTTTCCTCAACTTATACAATTCCCTGTATTATGTTCTTTTGCTTAAGGAAATATTTCTTTCTATTAACTTTCCATTCAATAAAGTTCAAGAAATTATCACTATTTCTTATGGAATCAATTCTTTGTCTTACTTCATGGAAGTGCATTGCCCCTTGAAAAACAAGGTGAAAAGGTCTTTGTTCATGAATATATGTTTTGATTTTCACCATAGCATAATGTTTTTTGAAAAACTTTGTTGGATCATGTCTCTTAAAGTTTCCATGTGCCATCTAGGTTCGATCCAGTGACTCAAGCTCCTTTTGAGCATGTTTTGGATTTGACAATGTATAAATACCCAGTGAAATCGAGAAATCGGGCCATTTTTTTTTGATTTTTTATCCAAAGTGACTGCAATGACGACAATGACAATCTAGTATGCAATTTGTTTTAATGCTATCTTTTCTAGGAAATATCTGAGCAACAGATGAGGGGGGCCTTCACAGCCAAAGATTCTAATGTATGAAAATTCTTCATGTATAAACTAATCACCTATTTTTTTATGGAATCGATAGCCTCTTGACTGAATCTTGGGGTTGGAAGGTTTTTCAAAAGCAGATGCAATGGGATCATGAAAAAATTACAGATATCATAGAAATTATTTTTGCAATTAATTTCCCACAGTTTAGAATAGTAAAAGTGAATTGGTTCCTTGGCAGGAGACTAGTTCCAAGATAAAAGAGGGAAAGGGCTCATTGCATATATGGAATCTACCAAGTAGGCAAACATAAAAAAAAATTGTGCAGTATCCTAGAGGATATTGTTGATACTTTTTCCCTTCTTGTTTAATATTGGTAGAAAGTATATGGGCCCGATTGAAAATCTTGCTTGCAAGAACTTCATGGATTATAGGGACCCAAGCCAACTTGAATCTGGAGGGATTTTTATCACCATATAGATGACAAATCATTATGGAAACTAACATTGGGGATTTCATCAGTCTAGTAACATGATACATTTTGTCACCTATTACTTTGAAAGAATCAGGTTCAAACCACCATTCTCAAATCAAATGGGCCATTTTCGTTTCTTCCTTTTCGACTTTTTCGTTTATGAATTCGTTGATGAAAATGTCATCAAGTTGGTTGTGGGTTGGCTTAACTTATACATATTAATAACATCTTTAGGTATAAAGGAACCAATAACTTGGTGTAATGAATTAACAACAATACATGTATAGATATCAGTATGGGAGATTATCCATCATACCATGTCATAATAGGGTACAATTGTTGCCCTGGAAGCAATTTTGTGAAGTTGTGATGCTTCAATATCGACCAAATCATCCACATCTAACTCATTTTCGTCACTAAAATCTCCTTGTTGGAAGAAATCCTAAATTTTTCTCCACTCCATATTGTTTCTCATGCCAGTCTTGAATGTAGTATCAGAGAAGAATGACGAATTTGGTTTATTTTCAGTGTCATCTTCATTGTCAGTTGATTGTTTCTCTTTTCTTTTCAGAGTCATTTTTCTTTGCAAATTCCTGTAAGTAATCGACAAAGTGTGAGTTTTTTTTTAAAGGAAACAACTAACAGTTCTATTTAAAATAAAATAATAGAAAACATGTTATGATACTAACCCATTAGAGCCAAGCTCACAGAAAATTGTCTGAATTAAGACATGGATTTAAGCAATGAGATAAATGTGTTAAATATTGAACCATCCCTTAGTCCATTTATGCAAAGATTTCACAAGATAAATGCATTAAATATTAGCACTAATTTCTTCATTAAATTTCATTAAATTTCCATAAAGTCATGACGGAGTTGTAATGGGGGAAAGACAGTTATGACTATCTTAAATTTCACCTGTCCAAAGAGAGCATATTTAGCCGTCAATTTTTCTTTTTAAGTGCACTAGAAATTATGTCCATTGGATCGTTGAATGCTTGAATGCCAATTGTTGATCATAGGGTATTATTGGGAAACACGAAATAATAATGTGTAGTATGGATACTGGAATAATGGGAGATCCTTGTTGGTAATGAGTATAAAGTTTAGATGGTCCGGTAGCCGGGAGCACTGTTCCACGTGTTAGATCCATTGCCTTTCCTTTTACGGAAAATTTTCAAATATCCATTGATAAAAATTTAATCGAACCCGAGACTAGCAGATATTTTGTTTTGTATGAAGTTGTTAGGTGGCTGGTTTTTTGATGGCTGCTATGACCAAATCGTGAAACGTTTCCCATGGTTGCAACACAAAAATAACCTTTTTTTTAATGAATCTTCTATTTGTTCACATGCGTAAATGATTGATCTTTGATCTCTTTCCTCCAATGGATGGTTAGATGGGATGTCGGGCATTGGGGGTTTTCAAAGTTTACAGAACGTCAGGGAGAGTCCTAATATGCGATAACTAATGGTGATGTTCCCCATGGCGGGGATTCCACATATCATGACATGTCATACAAAGAGAATTCCAAGTTGATGCCACATGTCACATTGTGATGGTATCATGTGTGATGTTTATCTTGAATATCTGAACACGGATACAAGAGATTATGTTGCCACTTGTCGAGTGTTCGAATACCATGTGTCATGATAACATGCAGATTGGTAGGTTTGTGTGTCTTGGTGGATGGATGATGGTGGTAGTTCCATGTGTCGTATGTGTCCGCTAATATTGGGTTGGGTGTTGTTGGGCTATGAAAAATATGGAAGGGTCGATCATCTGATGGTCGATGTCCCAATGTCCAGAGATTCTGAGATGATGTCACTCAACCAATGGAAAGTGTACATGTGACAACACCTGGATGGATCAGGTGAGCATTCTATGCTAACATGTACATCATATCAGTACACCTGGGAGGTCTAGGTGTCAATACCTGACTTTTCCAAGTTTCATGGTGATTGTTGGCCCTTGGTTATGGAAGGAAGCAAAGAACAAGGAAGAAAAGGTAAAAAGTGAGCTTCGCGGGAGACACAGTGACTTTCACTGGGTCGAAGTGAGAAAAAGAACAGAAAATATGGAGCGAAGTGCGGAAAAGAAAGTCATTGGATGAGGAGATCGAGGATGACAGATCAACAAGGAAGATGGACTGAGGATGACTCAGGAAGTGAAAAAAGATATCATTGGATGCTTTGGAGAACCGCGAGATGAAGAAGGAAAGACAAGCTGGTGAAGCTCGGAAAAAGTGGATCAAGCCGACCTAGGGTTTTAGACACCTAGGAATTTGGTAATTAGAGTTTTAACACCTAGGTTTCGACTTGAGGCTGTCGGTAAGGGATTGTAATGTATAAATAGAGGTTGAAAGGACCTAGGTCGGGTCGGTACTGTAGTTGAGCCTTGTTATTGATCACTCTTCATTAGGATAATATTGTATTAAGGGTGAGAGAAGTGTTGAGAGAGAGAGCCTTCTAGTATTGTAAGATCTTCAGCTGGGTACGAAGATCAAGTCCTGCAGTTGGGTGCATAGGAGGGGGGAGAGAAAGAGAGAAGGAGAGAGAGGATCTGCAGGCCAAGAGCAAAAATCAGAATTGTAAGCTTTATCTTAATATATCACAAGCATAGTTATGTGGATGTAGCCCTAGAGAGAGGGTGAACCACGTACATATGTTGTTGTGTGTATGATTGATGCTTTGAGCTCTGTCGTTGTTATATTGTTATTTGCATTATTGTATTAGATCAGATCCATAGCTGTGAAGGATAGATCTAGCTATTTGAATGATAGATGCATGTTGTGTTGTTGTTGTAATAAGAACCACTTGATATTCCCCTAATTTTAGACATCTTTTTCCTGCAACCCCCTCATAGTTGCTTCGTATCTAGGGTTCAACTCCAAGAGCACCCCAACAAGCCATAGATACTAGCCCGAGAAGGCTAGTATCTAGGGCTTGTTGGTGTGCTCTTGGAGTTGAACCCTAAGTCTTCCCCTGTGCCGACAAATGGTTCTGTTGTGGGGATAAGAATCTTTTTAAGGGAATGTCAAGGTGGTTCCCATCAAAGAAAGAGATCCAAAATTGGATAGAGGATCAAGAGAAGGACTTCGCTGAAGCACAGAAAAAGAACCCTAAATTGACTACTGAAGATTGGCTACAAAGATACATCTCCACCGACACTCATGAGATCTTCTTTGGAGGAATCCATCAGGAGCTACACAATTGGTTGGCTAGGTTAGTTGACACACAATTTGAAATCAGATCTAGACCTCCTATGGTTTGGACACCAACATTGATCCAGAAGGTCAAAAGAGTCAACAATGATGTATCCAGGGCAGTATATCACTAGTTTGATAGTACCATTGGAGGGTATATCACTGATTTTGCTGTTGACAGAGCATAATCGTATAGCCCAGCTGAGAGATACTTTTTCAAAGGACCCAGAGGAAAATTTTTGCACTTCTTGAAGCTAAGAATCAAGATCCTCTTGCATGAAAACCACATATTGAAGATACAGTAGACTTGTCGAACCTGAAAAGGATAATGTTCAAGATCTCAGACAGTGACAACGACACAGAAGCATGACATACGTGCAATGGGAAAGTATTCTAAGGCGTTCACCTTGAGAACTTGTTTAAGCAAAACTACGGACAAGAGGTAGATCTAACCGACGAAGAGAAACCAGAGCCCACCAGAACAGAAGAAGGGGAAGTTGAAGAACTGCACCAAAGTGAGCTAGAAACATCAAGAACTACGCGGACTACTGAAATAAGTAATGTTAATCCTCCTGTTGTCCCAACAATACTTAGCAGTCAGAATAGCCAGAACCACCAGAGTCTTTAGAGTACTGTTACTAGTAGCTCAACATCTACTCAGACAAGAACCCTAGTCAGGTCTATGGAAAATGAAATGAGACTCCCTATCTTTAGAGGAGATTGATATGAAGATCCATATCAACACTGGTTTCTGTGTGAGCCATATGGAATATTAAAAGTATCTCTGATGAATCCATTAAGAGAACCCAGTTCAACACTACGTTAAGGGACTGCGCACTGAGCTGGTACATGAAACTTTTCCAAGGACTGGCATAGCCTAAGCTGTTAAATGAGATCAAGAATGCACTGATTGCAGAGTTTAAGAAACCTAAGTTGGAGTCACATTGTATTATAGAACTAAAAGAGATTAAACAAAAGGTAGCAGAACCTGTTTGGGAGTTCGACCAAAGATTCAAGACCCTGACAGGCCAATTAACTTTTCAAATCCCTGATGAAAAGAACAAAGAATGGTTCATTGTTGCGTTGTTACCACACATAAGAGTCCCTCTGATGGAGTAGAATATTGCATCTCAGGCAGAAGCTTTGAAGATCACCATGAATCTTGAATCAACACCGATGGGAGAATCTAGCTTAGGCATTAGCCAGATCATGAGCCAACTAACTAGTTTGTCTTTACAGGTCGAGGATATGAAGAATGATAAGGGAAAATACAAAAGAGAAGATATCTGGTGTGTAAGATGCAGATATGGAGGCCATGATAAGGAAAACTGCACCTTATTTCATGAGTACTTGGCATTAGGGGCACCAAGCCCCTTAAAGCAAGTTAACCTACCTTGGTGTGATGTATGCAGAAATAGGCATCACCCAGGTGAGTGATACTACATGCAGAAGTATGTTCAGACACCCAAAAACTTGTATTATACATTCTGTAAATTAGTGGGGCATGATGATCGAGATTATATAGCTTATGATCTCATGCATGAAAGGTCGAGAGACATATACAAGATTCAAAGTGAAGTACAACAAGAAGGAAACACTCTGTAGTACAACTCTCTGGGGAGAGGAAATTGCACTCCTCGCGGTGGCTACAGAGGATGAGGACGAGGAGGAGGTATGAGCTGAGGCAGAGGACAAATAATCTTTTACAAATGCATAGCCAGGACATTTAGAAGGGGATTGTCAGAATCCTTGCACAACCTATAGTTACTATAACTCCTTCAAGCATGTCATAGAGGAATGCCCTGTGCTGCTGGTTAAACTTCAGCAAATACGAGGACCTCAACAGAACCCACAAGTAAAACTGATATATGCTCAACCTCGCGGAGCATATCCTAGAGTCAGTGTTATCACTCGAGGAGGCGCTGCTACAGGAGAAGACAAAGCAGCCCAAGGAAAGACTAAAAATGACCACGAAGTCAGGAAAGCTACAGAAAAGACCCCAACGTTCGATGCTAAGAAAGAAAGACAGATATTTGAGGAGGCAAGAAAAGAGTTCAAAGGAGATCAAGGATGTTCATCAAAGAGACAACCAGAAATCAAAGAATATGGCATGCCTCAGGCGTTTGATCTGTCTGCATCGCCAATAGAAGGGAAAGAGGTAAGCAAACTCATGGAATTTTTGTACACTTGTGTTAAGTTGATTCAAGATAAAGGCGTTGTACAAGAATTACAAGGTTTAATAAAGTAGTATGAGCTAGGAAAGATAGACCCCTTACTAAATAGGGCAATGCACCAAATTGGAAAAAGGAGAAGGACAAATAAAGAATTACAGTTGAATGTTCAGATAGGAGAGTATGAGATAAACTATGTGGTCCTCGACTTAGGGTCAGAGGTCAATGTCATGACGAAGTAGACTTGGGCACTGATGGGAAAACCCAAGCTGATATATTCCCCTATCAAGCTTTACATGGCTAATCAACAAGTTCTCAGCCCATTTGGACGATTAAGCATGTCCCAGTGGACATTGATGGAGTAAGAACCTCTGCAGATTTTGAGGTAATTAAAATTTTTGATGATAGTTGCCCTTACCCTGCATTATTAGGAATTGATTGGGCCTTTGACAATTCTACTATTGTTGATCTAAAGAAAAGACGCATGACATTTGAGAAAGCTGGCCTTAGGGTCATTGCACCTTTAGATCCAGATGAGGGTCCCCGATATACAAAGCCTATCATAGAACAAGACCATGCATTTGAACTGGAAAACATCTACAAATTAACAGCCAGACAACAGGATTATATCAACCCTACAGCTGACAGAAATCTGAGCTGGTGAAGTGACAACACATGTTCATACGACTTAGAAGAAGCACTGAAGAACTAGCAGAACCAGATGTACGAAGTATCTACAAGAAGATGTTCTAGGCTAACCAGAGAAGTTCGTTGGATTGGCACAACAATGAGTAATCTACCCACATTTGATGGGATGAACCCTTTAGAGAACTTCTTATCAGAATTTGAGACAAGTGTACCAAAACAACAAAGGTTGTTGGAAATGGATGAGGCCATGAAGGCTACGCCAAGAAGATGGTGGGGAACATACAAGGGAAACATCATAGACTGGACACAATGTTGAACTTTGATGACAGCGCAGTTTTCAGCACAAGTAGGAAGCTGCGAAGTAAGGTACACAGGTCGAAGCTGCCCAAAGGATCATGTACAAAGTTGTGAAGAGGCCTGAAGTGACATTCCTAGAGAACAATGGGCACACAGATTTGTCAATACACTGGATACCACCTCAACTAACTGGTACCTTCAAGAAGAGTTTTGTCTCGTCACTTCAAAATGGGAAGGTATGATCCATAATTTTATAATCACCTTTTTGTTTGAAAGTGAATTTCCTTCAGTAGATCAAGCACTACAGATGGTGAGATAGAAAGTATTTAAGGAGGCATCTGGCCTCCCTTTGGAGAAAGAAGAGGATGAGTGGACTGTGCCCCTCCAGAAACTGCAGATCTGCTACAACATTAATGCTGACGAAAACGATGATCTAAGGAAGGTGAATATCGCAAAAACAGAAGGTCGGAGAGATGTGGAAGGACCAAGAGTTGAACTTCCATTCATTGGACAACCGATAAATATAAAGAAAGTCGATATCGAGACAGAGGAGACACTAAAGCTTTCCAATATCGAAGATTACTGGGACGCTGCTACCACTGACAAAATCACAGAATTATTGCACGAGTATCAGGACTTGTTCCCAACCAAGTTCACTGATATGAAGGGAATCAAAGGACCTATGGGAGAGATGAGAATACCTTTGAAACCATATGCGAAGCTAGTCAAGCAAAGATCCTACAGATTGAACCTGAAATAGAAGAAAAAAGTAAAGATTGAGCTCGACGGAATGCTGGAAGCAGGGATTATTGAACCTGTTGAGGAGTCAGAGTGGATTAGCCCCATGGTAGTGCAAGATAAGAAGACAGATGAGATCGAGATTTGCATAGATCTCAGTAAGCTGAATAATGCTTGTCTACATTATCCTTTCCCTACACCATTCACAGAAGAAGTGTTGGATAACGTGGGAGGCCAAGAAGTATACTCTTTTATAGATGGATTTTCAAGATACCATTAGATCTGCATCCCCAAGGAGGACTGCCATAAGACTATGTTTGCTACAGAGTGGGGATCCTACCAATATACAGTAATTCCATTTGGATTGAAGAATGCCCCAACCATCTTTTCCAGGGTGTTGGTTGAAGCATTCAAATAATTTTTGCATAAATTTTTAGAAGTATACTTTGATGACTGGACTATTTTTAGTTTGTTGAAAAATCATATTGAATGTCTAAGGCTAATGTTGGATAAATGTGGACAGTGTCAAATTTATTTAAATTTGAAGAAGTGTATCTTCTTCTCACCATTTGGAGTATTATTAGGACATATTGTATGCAAGCAAGGATTGTTGGTGGATCCATCCAAGATTGCAATTATAGTTGATTTGCCACCACCTACTTCAGTCAAATAACTGCGCACTGCGCTAGGACATAATGGCTATTACAAGAAATTTATCAAAGGATATGTACAGATTACAGCACCAATGGAAAAATTGTTAAAGAAAGACTGTCAGTTCGGTTGGACAGAAGAATGCCAACAGAGCTTCAACACACTGAAACAAAAGATGGTAACTGCGCCTATTCTAGTCTTTCCGGACTGGAGCAAGGAATTTCATGTGCATGTTGATGCTTCCTCCATTGCTTTAGGAGAAGTACTGGCACAACTTGGAGAAGGGTACATTGATCATCCATTAGCATTTTCTAGCAGGAAGCTTTCCACAGCTGAAGTTAATTACACCACTATAGAGAGAGAGGGACTAGCCATGGTGTATGCATTGCAGAAATTTCGCCACTACTTGTTGGGAGGACACTTTAAAATGTTTACTGATCACTCCATGATGAAGTACCTAATCAACAAGCTAGTGTTGGGGGGGCGAATTTGAAGATGGATTTTTCTATTTCAGGAGTATGATTTTGAGATCATAGTTAAGCCAGGAAAAATGAACAAAATCCCAGACCACCTGTCGAGGTTGGAGCATGGTCAAGAACCTACCAATCTGGAGGATACACTATCGGATGCACAGTTTCTCACCATTAGAAATATTGATGACCACTTCATAGACATAGTCTAGTTCCTGTCAATAGGAATGGCTCTAGGCGAGTACATGATTCCTTAGAAGAAACAACTAGTGGTGTGCACTGCATATTTTTTACTGATAGCTATTCATCTATATAAAATGGGACTTGACGAGATACTAATAAGATGTGTGATGGAGGCAGAGTGCCCTATGATCCTCTAAGAATCTCATGAAGGTATTCCAGGAGGACATTACGCAGGAAAAGCAACTGCGCAGAAGGTTCTGTGAGCTGGCCTTTGGTGGCCTACGTTACACAAAGATGCTAAAGAATATACCAGAGCATGTTATGTATGCCAGTGAATTGGAAAACCATCCCGAAGAGATGAGATGTCATTAGCACCATAGATGACCCTACAGGAATTTCAAAAATGGGCCATTGACTTCGTGGGACCTATAAACCCACTAGGAAAGTGCATAGGAGCAAGGTATATTATCACTACGACAGAATACTTGACTAGATGGGCCGAAGAAAGAGCAATCAAGGACTGTAGTGCAGCTACAACTGCATGTTTTATATTTGATGACATAATAACCAGGTTTGGATGCCCTAAGGTCCTTATGAGTGATCAAGGTACACATTTCACCAATAAGACAGTTGAAGCCCTAATTGAAGATTATGCAGTCCACCATCAAAAGAGTACACCTTACCATCCACAAGCAAACGGAACGGTTGAAGCATTCAACAATATCTTGGAGACAACATTGACAAAGATTTACAGTGTGAACAAAGATGACTATGATTTAAGAGTACCAGCAGTACTCTGGGCTTATAGAACCACTTGCAAGAAATTAACAATGCAGACCCTTTAAAGTTGGTTTATGGTCTTGAAGTTGTTGTCCAAATGGAGTAATTGGTACTAAGCTTAAGAATTGTTTCATTTACAGGCATGGATGATATTGGCGTTGTTCATGAGAGGCTAGCACAGTTGGTTGAACTAGAAGAAGATAGATTCATTGCAGGCTTCCATCAACAAATTCAGAAGGAACGAGAAAAGGCCTACCATGAGAGACACATCAAGAAGAAGATATTCAGGCAAGGTGATTTAGTGTTGGTATATGACAGTAAGTTTATCAAACACCCTAGGAAGTTCAGAATGCATTGGCTTGGACCATATGAGATTGCCTATGTTATAGAAGGAGGAGTTGCGTAGCTGAAGACATTGAAAGGATACTGGAAGGAAGGCTTGGTGAATGGGAGTTGACTGAAGTTGTACTATGACAACCAGTTGGCTTCCAACTCTCAGTAGAATCAAGAAGACAAGGTTCTAGGTACTAGGTGCAGTTGAAACTAGGTACCAGACACAAAAAATATAGTCTTCACAAGGATGGAAAGGAAGCATAAAGCAGAAAGCAAGGGATGCACTGCGCATTCAAAATTCAAAGTAAAACAAGAGGATCAGATCTCAAGTGCCTCATGACGAGTCACAGGTGAGTGTTGGGGGGCTATTGGCCCTTGGTTATGGAAGGAAGTGAAGAACGAGGAAGAAAAGGTAAAAAGCGAGCTTTGCAGGAGACACAGTGACTATCACTGGGTCGAAGTGAGAAAAAGAACATAAAAGATGGAGCGAAGTGCGGAAAAGCAAGTCATTGGATGAGGAGATCGAGGATGACAGATCAACAAGGCAGATGGACCGAGGATGAATCAAGAAGTGAAAAAATCTAGCATTGGATGCTTTGGAGAACCGTGGGATGAAGAAGGAAAGACAGGCTGGTGAAGCTCGAAAAAAGCGGGTCAAGTCGACCAAGGGTTTTAGACACCTAGGGTTTTGGTAATTAGGGTTTTAACACCTAGGTTTTGACCTAAGAATGTTGGTAAGGGATTGTAATGTATAAATAGAGGTCGAAAGGACCTAGGTCGGGTCGGTATTGTAGTTGAGCCTTGTTATTGATCATTGTTCATTAGGAGAATATTGTATTAAGGGTGAGAGAAGTGATGAGAGAGAGAGCCTTCTGGTATTATAAGATCTTTAGCTGGGTGCGAAGATCAAGTCCTACAACTTTGTGTGCAGGAGGGGGGAGAGAAAGAGAGAAGGAGAAAGAGGATCTGCTGGCCAAGAGTGCAAATCAGAATGGTAAGCTTTATCTTAATATATCATAAGCACAATTCTGTGGATGTAGCCCTAGAGAGAGGGTGAACCACGTACATCTGTTGTTGTGTGTGTGATTGATGCTTTGAGATCTGTCATTGTTATATTGTTATCTACATTATTGTATTAGATCGGATCTATAGATGTGAAGGATAGATCTAGTTATTTGAATGATAGATGCATGTTGTGTTGTTTTTGTAATTAGAACCACTTGATATTCCCCTAGTTGTAGACATCTCTATCTTGCAACCCCCTCATAGCTGCTTCAGGTGAGACTGCATCTGCTTCGCAGGTGCTGCTGAAAGGGCTAGTAGCTAGGGCTTGTTGGTGCACTCTTGGAGCTGAACCCTAGGTCTGCTCCTGTGCCAACAATGATTTTTTAGTTTAAGGGGGCAGTTCATGATGTGAAATTAGTGTCATGTGTCGGTAAAGGTGGCAGTCGATGTGTAATGTCCCCACTTTGGGACATCATCACAGTCCAGAGATTTATGATGACCAGAGTAGCCAGATGGATGTTATAGTGAGTACAGGAGTATTTGAGAGGCATTTACTGTACAGTCCGTACAGTCTGTACAGTGCCACGTGGCAGGCTCACTGTACAGGTCGTATGGTCGTACAGATGACGTTGCATCTTCTGGTGACAATATGTGGCAGGTGATGGAGCATATGACAGGTATAGTTGGACCAGTCAGAGGGTGACACGTGTCACCACTGTAAGGTTGACACATGGCACATGCTGATGTGGCATGGATGATGTCAGCAGGCTGACTGGGCAGGTATAGTGACAGGTGGCAGGGTATGTGGAAGGCAGGTGGATGAATCAGTGCTCGACAAGTGGCAATGTTCTCGACAAATGGAGAGGTTCCACATGGCCTAGTCATGGGATGCCACGTGGCACCCTCTGGTTGGCTCTCCGACATTGTGTAAAATTATGGTGTCTCCACGGGAATCGAACCCCCGACCTCTTCCAAGCTACAAACTGGCAGGACTGAGTTAACCACCCACTCCACCGGTGTTTCTTATTAACTATATGGCAAAATATTATTTTAATTTTATTCAAATGTTTGGTTGGAGGTGGAAAGGGTTGGGGCTTCGCCCCAACCCACTGTTTCATTCATCGCATACGACCACGGGAGTTGGAGGATAAAATTGGCCCTTGGTTCTCGGGTGGTCACATATGACCATAACCATCCACCAAAAGGGGCACCATATGCATGTGGGTAAGTTGTTAGCCATCGATCCCATGCAAGCACCCGATGACCAGGAGCCAGCACGGACAGGGGGGCCAGCTCACAATAGGTGGAGCGCTCGGCCACATGGCTGCCTCCCATATGAACAGAAGTGCGCTAAAAGGGGGCTGCACCCAAATTTAAACAATACAGTGGTTTTTTTATATAATTTTTTGATTTTTAATTGATTTTGCCTGTAACTAATGGATTTTATCCATTTTTGGGAGATATTGGGCATTTTTGGAGGCCAAATTTTGGGAGGAAGTTGGGGATGGATAACCAACTTCAGATCTATATAAAATAGGATTGTTTAAGGCCATGAAGGACAGTCATAGCAGAGTTATGCTGAAGGAAATCCAAGCCAAAGTCATTTTAATGCAGGGAAGCTATTGAGGAGCAGATGCTTGCGGGCCATTTCTGGGAGCTCCGGACATCCGTTTTGCATGTCGTTTTCTTTGCTGGGTTCTAGAGATCTGGAAGAACATGATAAGATTAGTCTTGTAGCAAATTGGCACTACTATGATGTACTTTTGAGCTTTTTAACAGAAATAAAGAAGCTTCCCCCACAGAGACAAAGGCCTGGAGACGTAGGCAACGTTGTTCCGAACTCCGTTATGAATTCTCTTGTTATGGTTTATTGTTTATTACTTCATTTTAGATCCGCATATGTGTATATGGATATCATAATTCCTCTCTTTTCCTCATTCTTTCATTAAGCTTCTTAAAAGGGTTAATTAACACATGCAAATTAAAAACTCAACCATAGTCATTAAAAGATCCTACAGATCAAGTGGTATCAGAGCTAGTTGACATTTGGATTTCAGTTTTACATGTTAACCAGGGAAAATCTACAGCGTGGTGAAGGAGAGCTTGTTGCAGAGAATCCATTAATTGGATTGAGAAAGAGAGCTTCTCACAGCGAGAAGATGGCATCAGAAGAAGGTCTTTCTCTGGATGAAAAATATTTCTGGAAAACTTTCCTTGCTATGTCAGAGATGGTGAAAGTTTTGTATGAGGATTACTTGGAACGAAAGAGACCATTTTTGGGTGAATCTTCAAAGGGA
>SNQJ01S0063117.1:41242-75669 GCA_010110895.2 Picea sitchensis | reverse complement strand
GAAACAACATGATGTATACTATCCATTCATGGGTGTTGTATATGCATGTGCATTTTCCTTCATTTCCAAATACCTTTATCAATCTTGCGGTCCAAAACCCATGACTAGGGTTGACATCAATGACAACAATCAATCTTCCAACAGGTGCTACAAGTGAACTAATAGGTGTTTGGAGATGTGGTATTCCTGTAACCATTTGCATGTGATGTTATGAAATTTCAATGATAACAACAATGACCATACAAAAATAGCATACCTTACACCAAGAGAAGCACAAGAGAGATACCCGAAAGACTGCTACACTATTCCTCCAGACTTGCGCCCTCTCCAGCTGCAACTGTAACTTTCCAAACTTTCTCCCTAGCTTCCACTGCAGTTCCTCCTTAGACTTGCGCACTGGCTAAGTGAGTGAGTGGGGAGCTAAGGCATCACCTTATTTATACTTATTCTTCCAGTGAAATTTTACCATAGGGACGACCTGTCTTTTCTTGAAAATATAATTTACTTTGACTTTTTCTGGCAGGGCTGACTTGTCTTTCTGGGTTTCTTATTTATTTATTATTATTCTCCTTAGGACAAATTATCTTCTAGGGTTTCCACACATATTTTTAATGGTTCTCTTAATTCCATAATATTCTAATCTAAGTACAAAGGTTACACTTGGAGGTTAATACCTCCCACAACTACCAAAACATCAACACTCCCTCTTAGCTAGGGAGGTATTAACTAAGATGTTCTTCATGTGATGGTCTCAAACACATCCATCCATATCACATGGAATGGGAAAGAATCAAATAGTCTTGCAGACTAGTCTATAGGTAGCATCACCATAGCCACACAGGCTATCTCATGATAAAAAAGATCATGTCTCAAGTAGCGTGGACACATGGCCATCTCATGATCAAATAGATCATGTAACAAGTAGCATAGCCATACAGGCTATCTCATTATCAAACAGATCATGTCACAAGTATCACCATCATAGCTGCACATTAACCATATAGTTGGAAAACACCTTCAACACTATTGGTTGGCCTTCTAGCTAGTAACCTTCGATGCTACTGATCGACACTCTAATTGGGAATCATATTTGACACTACTGGTTGACATATAGTTCATACATAAATAGTAACTCACCATCTCACACTGAATCTGTGATCTAGTTCATAAAGAACTAATAACTTGTCAACTCACACAAAATATGACATCTAGTTCATAAAGAACTAGTAACCTCTGGTTGGCACACCAGGTAATTGATCGACAATGACCAGGCATCTAATCACAAGGATTAGGCGATGTAGTGCACACACACTACCCATCTATGCTAAGGCTAGGAAACACCTTCAACCACACATATTTTCCCACCAACTAAAAATCTGGGTAACTAACCATCCCTGAAGGCATGACATCTATTGACCTTGTGCAAGGTCATGGCGACTGGTGCCATAGTCAATAACTTTGCGTACCAGAATTTTTCACTGGAGTGAAAATATACGTACCAGGATTTATCATCGGGTGATCTAGGTGGATATCAGTGGCCACCCACCTATTCCACGGGCTCGAAAAACAATTTTCCATCTTGGCAGTTTTTTGGTAGTTTTTCGGGTTCCAAACTTTCGGGGCCATTTTGAGGCCCTAAACAACGTTTTTTGGGGATTTAGGGCCCATGTGACTACCAATGGAACTAACTGGGCCAGTCGAAAATGTTTCTTCTCAGTTATACATTTCCAACGGTATATTGAGCACCCGAAACAAAGATCGTATGAAAAAGTTACGCCCTCGGGAAGTTGACGTATCAACTACCCCCATCGGGGCCCGCAAAGCTTTTGGATTTTCATCTTCCGGGGTTAGGGTTTTGGATTTTACTTATGTTAAAAAGGAATTTGGAGCCTCATTTTAAGAATCATCTTCTTGCAATTGCGAGTAGCCATTAAATCTCTTCTCAGAGATAAGCTACCACCATTCTAGCGAGTCTTTCACTCTATAATTTTACAGTCTTTGTGCATTTTCGCTCATTAATAGAAATTGTGTATTACTGTATATGTTTTCCTCTGGTTATATTTACGATATAACTTTGTTATATTATTGTTGTTCTTTCAATATCTCAGTATATTTCTGTGTTATATCTCCGCTCTCATTTCGTGCTGAAAATAATTCGGATCAGTGGTATAAGAGCAAGCTGGTCTTGATCGTTTTTCAGTGTATGTTCCTGATGACGTTCGACTATAGAAAGTTGGGTCTCGAGCTTGTCTCTCTTGAGAAAAATATCTCTCACACGCCCAAGAAAGCCTCCATGGCGGAAGAAAATAAAAATGACGGAGTAAAAGATTCTATTAATCTGTTGCTTGAGCAAGATCTCACGTGACAAAGGGATGAAATGATGGAGATTTTTTCCCACATAATTCAACCCCTGCCGATAACAACTGACAAATATTCATCATGCGACCACTTTGGAAGCATATATCCTTTCAAGGTACATGTTAATTTTGATATTCCCATATTTGAAGGTCAGATAGATGTGGATGTCGTAAACAAATTCTTAAATTTGCTAGAATGATATTTATCTGTTCACCATTTTTTCGATAGGGAAAATATCACCTTAGCACTTCTTAAGGCTCTCCTCCATGTCAAACTTTGGTGGGAAACTTACTGGGAGAAAATTTACATAGAGGAGTCTGGAATATATGGGGCCGAGCCCACTTGGGATTTTTTTGTGGATGCGGTAGAGGAACAATATTACCTTGTTGGCAGCTATGAGGACCAGTATATGAGATGGAACACACTGTGGAAAGAAAGGGGCTAAGCAGTTCCATATTTCACCAATACCTTCCATACCTTGCACACCAAGATGGGTATCAAGGATTTCGAATGACATTTGGTTCTAAAATACTGCGAGGCTCTACACATATACATCCAAATTGAAATGGATTTTCTGGACATCTCATCACTCGGTTTTGCTTATCGATATGCTGTTAAAATTGAGTAGAAGTTTAAGCACCATAATAAATGGTAGTTCAGGTCTGCAAATCCGCAACAACCAAATTATGATAAAGAAGACCCTAACAAACAACCTCCCGAAAACCAGTCCAACCCATAGGAAAAGAAGGGTCACAAGAAGACAAAGAAGGACACCGGAAAATGGTGTGATTTCCACAAAATCCCCTGGCACAACACTGATGAATGTTGCTCAAAATAGTCATTGGTGTCTGAGATCAAATACAAGGAGCCGAACCCTGATTTAGAAATTACTGATAGAGGACAAATCATCGACGCAGACCCCACTGCTATTGTCATGACCACAACAATTCAACTAGAAGATCCAACAGATCCTGAAGAGGGGGAGCACATTTTTCATTCATAGATGTGGGTGAAGGGGACCCTACTGCATTTTATTGTTGTTAGCAGAAGACATAAGAACCTCATCTCAACAGAGGTCATCAAACAGTTGGGATTGTCAACAACACCACACCTACAACCATACAACATCGGGTGGCTTCGCCAGGTACGAGATCTTCGTGTCAGCTAGCAGTGTCGATTGTCATACAACATCCATCCCTTCAAGTATGAGGTATTATGTGATGTTTCCCCGCTAGATGTTTGCGATGTTCTCTTGGGCCAACCATATATGTGGAAGCGCCATGCTATTTATGCATATCGACCCCATAGTGTCATTGTTACTCTGAGGGGTCATCTCTACAAAATACGAAAGGTAATTCTGACTACTATCCCACTTAAACATTGCCGTAAGGTAGTATCTCATACTACAAAATTTAACTTCTTCACAGTTTGCTCAAAAGTTGAATAGAAGGATAATACAAACACTAAAACCTCGACCCAAGCACCTTCTATCCAACAAAAGTAGGTCGACAAGATTGCAGAAAAGCACGCAAATTCCTTCTGCACACAATCATCTCAGGTAGCCAGACTGGTTGAATAGATTCAACCCTGCCAGCAACAGGTTCGTGACATCCTTCCTCAAATTGAGTAATGCGACGTCTCCAGCAAGGCAAGCAACTCACCAAGATTCAGATTTAGCAAAAGCTTCTCTCTCTCCCCCGAGAGCTCAACACAATGGAGACCATTGCTTCCTAAGGAGGGAGGATTGATCTAGGTGGATAACGGTGGCCACCCACCTATTCCACGATCTTGAAAAATAGTTTTCCATCTTGGCAGTTTTTCGATATTTTTTTCGGGTTCCAAACTTCTGGGAACATTTTGAGGCCCTAAATGATGTTTTTTGGGGATTTGGGTCCCAAGAGACTGCCAATGGAGCTAAGCTAGACTAGTAAAAAATCGTTCTTCTCAGTTAGACCTTTCCAACGGTGTATTGAGCACCCCAAACAAAGATTGTATGAAAAAGTTACGCCCTCGGGAAGTTAACGTATCAACTACCTCCATCGGGGCCCACAAACCTTTTGGTTTTTCATCTTCCGAGGTTAGGATTTTGGATTTTAATTATGTTAAAAAGGCATTTGGAGCCTCATTGTAAGAATCATCTTCTTACAAATGTGAGTAGCTGTCACATCTCTTCTTAGAGATATGATGCCACCGTTCTAACGAGTCTTTCACTCTGTAATTTTGGAGTCTTTGTACATTTTCGCTCATTAATAGAAATTGTGTATTACTGTATATATTGGCCTCTGGTTATATTTACGATATACCTCTAATATATTATTTTTGATCTTTCAATATCTCATTATATTTATGTGTTATATCTGTGCTCTCATTTCATACCGAAAATAATCGGCATCACTCAGGTAGAAGTAACTCGACGTACCATCCTTTTCATTAGAGTAACCATTTGCATACAATGAATTATCACTGGGGTAGAAGTAACTCGATGTACTAGGATTTGTCATTGGAGTAGCCATTTGTGTACCGGGATTTATCACTTTGGTAGCAATAACTCGATGTACTAGGCTTTATCATTGGAGTATCCATACAAATCACTCTGACTGATGCCACGGACAGTGCTCGATCATGAATCACATGCTATTCACTGGAGTCGCATCTGTAATCCATCACACTTTCGCAACACTTCTTGCTACCTGGGGAACACACCACTTCCCGCTGCGTGGGGAACACTTCTCACTATCTTGGGAACACAAAACTTCCCGCTACCTGCTCATCTGTAGTGACATACTGGAGCTTCATTTCTCCCTTCTACACCATATCTATGATATAATGTTAACTGATCTCGATATGCTTGGAATTGTCATGAAACATTGGGTTCTACAACAACAAATCTGGTTGTCGCACCAGATACAAGTTGTCTCTAAATTGAGATTAAACAATCCTACAAGCAACTTTTGAAGCCACTGCTTCATTGCTGGCTGAACACGCTACTATGTACTCTGCCTCAGCCATACTAAGCACCATACTCATCTGCTTCCTACTGAACCATGAGATCATAGCTGATCCAATACGGAAGCAACATCCATATGTACTGTTCCGGTCTACAACACTATAGACCCAATCTGAATTAGTAAATCCTTGTAGGATTATCTCACTATCTGAAGCATATATGAGTCCATAATCAATTGTAACATTTAGGTACCTCATCACATTTTTTCCTGTAATCAAGTGAACACCTCTTGGCTCAACCATATATTGACTCAATGTGTTCACCGCAAAACATATTTCTAGTCTCATGTTCATTAAGTACATCAATGAACCAATCATTTATCTGCACATGCTGAAATCCTCTGTCTCTGAAGATGTATCACTCAATAACTTCAAATTTGTCACCATCGGTGTATGAATGGATTTTACAATTCATCATTCCGCATTTCTTTAGAATATCTACAACATATTTTCCTTGGCACAGGAAAATATCATCAAATATCTGCCACACTTCTAGACCCAAGAAATAATGCATCATACCCAGGTCTTTCATATCGAATTTTGTAGAAAGATTCCTATTAATTTTAGTGATGAGCTTCTCATATCCTATTAGAAACATGTCATAGAAATAATACCATTGGTCCATCATCCAAAACCTTGTAGTAAAGGTTGCAATCTTCTTTACTATTGGTAAAGCCCAAGGTCATCAGGAAACTGTCTGATCTGGCATATCATGTCCTGGGTGCCTCCTTAGGCATGTACAAATATTTCTTCAATATGAAGACATGAGACTCCTTCTCATGTATCTTGTGGATTCTCTATGTATACTTCTTATGACTATTGGAGAAAGTGTCTCGTCATAATTGTCTCCCTCTTGCTGGGAGAATCCTCTGGCCACAAGTCAGGATTTGTACATCTCTATGCTACCATCAAAAACATGTTTGAACTTGTAGATATTTTTGGAAGTCACCACCAACTTCCCTTATCATCTCAAGGAAAAATATCCATATCCCAATCCTTCTAACTAGTTTTCTCCATTGTCACTATAGTAAGGTCTATTGAAGTAAGGGAATCCTCTAGGAGATATCACATCTCCTAGAAGTATATGAAGCTATGATCTAGCCTCCTCAACCCATGGAATCTGTCTGTCAATCCTAGAAGATGTGTCTCTGTTGGCACAGGGGCAAACCCAGGGTTCAACGCTTCAACAACACACCAACGAAACCCTAACGACTGGCCCTTTCGACAACAACTACGAAGTAGATGAAGTCTCACCTGAGGTAGAGGCAGGGGGGTTTGCAGGACTCAAGTGTCTGAAACCTAGTTGGGACACAGATCTGTGATCACAATAATTTAACATAGCAATTAGAAAATAACATTCATTAGTCTTTAAATCTTATTCACATCACAGGTTAAAACCCTAATTATAGGTCATCGCAGTAACAAGCATATTTAACCATTAGCACATAGCATCATAGTAAATCTAGCATTCATTTATATATAAATCACTAAGCATCAATGGATCTTATCTGTCATGCATTAGGATCATTATAATAAGAAAGTAAATACATAAACAACATTATCAACATAACACAAAGCTCATTGACACAAGATATACATGGTTCACCCCAGTGTGGGGCTACGTCCACCAACCCTTCTTCTCTTCTTTATTAGTTTCCTTCAATCTTCTTACATGCATAGGGCCACAAGCCGACTCCGCATAGGATAGGAGATATGCACGCACCTTGCCAGATCCTCCTTCCTTAAGTTGGATCAAATAACAAAGCCTTACATAATCTGTCTGCACCAAGCACTTACAAAACACTTTCACTTAGCTCTGGAAGCCTTAACACATCTTCTTGCACATAGCTATCATTAGCACTAAGCCATCGGCCTAATAGGTATACTTCTTACATCACCTAGATACTTATTTATACATTACAAAAAGGGCCTAAAAATGGGTAAGACCCATGGGATGACATCCCATACCCATTACATAAACCCTAAAATACCAAAAATCCCACAAAAAGGGCGAGATCCTGTGATCTTAGCTTCGCCTGGGCACTCCATATTCAACCAGCCTGTCGAAGTCCCAAACATGGTCAACATGACCAGTGTTTCCTCAAAACCTATTCAAGGGTCAACATGTCCCCAAAACTCACCTGTGACTTGTCCTGAGTCACTCTGATCTGGGCAATTATCCTTCAAAGGTATCGAGCTTAGCTTGAGCTGCCTCGACTTTTTTCTTTGCTAGAGCCTCTGGCTCAACGAACTCCTGGATTACTTGCTCAGTGACAGGACCTTCTAGGCGTTGTTCCACTGTTGCGACCACCTATTCCAGCTATGCTCCTTGTCCCTCGATCTCTTCAAAGAGGGTGTAGGATTTGTCCTGCATCGGATGGAGTAACTGGGTCACCTCCATAACTCGATTCTGGATGACAGTGACCTTCTGTTGGACTACATGCTGCTCCTGTGAAATTTTCATCTTCACCACTGCCGTAATATGCTTCAGTTGTGCTTGCACAGTCGATGCCTACTGCTTCGCCTCCTAGAGGTGTGCCTCCAATCTCCTTAGACCCAGGTCTTCTGGAAGGTGCTCATAGGTCTGCACACTTTAGCCACTGAGTTTCTTGCATTCTGTGGCTAACGCCCTGATTCTTTCTACTCTGCTTCTGACAATTTCTTCCCTTTGATCTCGCACTTCCTACCGAGTTCTCGACATTGCTTGCAGTTTTGTCTCTGCTACTCATGCTTGAAGCTGTTGAATGGCTTCAACGAGCTTCCCCACTTGGATCTCAGCTATCTCTTCTTCAATTTGGTCCAAGCCCGAAACAGAGTGAAGTGCTCTATTTACTGCTTCTCTAACCCCAATCTTCTCCATGAGCAGTTGGTATTTTTCTCTCTAGATCTGCTCTCTTTCCTCTTCAAACTTCGCTCATAGGTCATCTTTCTCTTGTTGTGCAACCCGAAGTTGTTGTAGGGATTCCTCCTTTTCTTACTTCAAGGCCTCTGTGGCCTTCTCCTTTTCTTCCTATACTCGTCAAAGGTGAGCCTCTATAACATATTCTATCCTTTGCAGTTGGGTGGGCTCATCCCCCAATTCTATACCTTCTAGTGATGATGATGTAGTAGACACTATGCGGCTCAAATAGAGTGCTTGTTGTAGCCCTTTTAGCTTCGCCTCAATTCTTTCATACATTGTCTCCTGATTTTCTTCGTTTCACTACAAAATATCCTCCGAAGTATATTCTATAGTTGTGATGATGAGGTCAATATCATCCACTATGAGCACATTCTATGACTAAGGTTTATTAGCTCGTGAGTTATTCCATGCTAAGGGTTTGTTTGGAGAAACCTTCCTTTATTTGACATTTCAGCCTCTGTAAGGGGATCCTTCAGCAGTGTCACTTCACCCTTTTCCTTCTTGTCTTCTTCCCCTTCCTCTTCATGGTTTACTTTGTCACCTCCTCCTCCTCTAGGTGAATCAGGCGCAGTTTCCTCTGATGCACTGTTTATGTCCTGCACTTCTTCCTTTTTCTTCTTCTTCTTAGCACTACTCGATCCATTATACTCTTCTCAGGTGACCAAAGGGATTTTGATGATGTCAGGGTTGGATAGCTTTGTCTTCTCGATTGGTACAAGGAATTCAATGACCATTCCTTGGTTATCTCCTCCATGTCTTCATCAGTTAATTTTTAATACGACTGCAACTCCTCCTTGCTTTCATCCCTTCATGTAGTGATGTAGATGAAGTGTTGGTCTACGTGGAACTTCGCTAGTTTCTTATAAGTATGCAAGGTGTTCGGAATCATTCAGGGGAATGAGTGAATGGCTCACATGACCTGTAGGTAGTAAGTGTGAAACACCACATTTGATTTCCATTGCTTCCCAAGTGAAAAATGCTATGAGGATCAATAACCAGCTAAAGTGGAACTCATAGCCTTAGTTCTGCACTTCGCGGTAGTCCTTTTCCAACTCATTGACGAGGTAGCTTGCCCAGTTCATCTGCATCCCTTCAATGCACTTCCCTGCGAGGTTGATGACAAACCCCATGACTTGCATTGGTCTGTTTTTCCTGATGCACTTACTAGCGATCAACTAACAAGCTAGGCACACTGCACCATCTTGGATGGAGGCTACCTTGTAGCCTCGCTTCCCCTTCTACACATCGCCATGCATTTCCTTTATATGTTGCACTAAGGTGCGTTCCATAACCTTCCTTGGGTAGAATTTTTGAGGGTCTGGTCCCTGCATGCTCAATCCAGTGATCATGTGGATCAATGCCGGATCCACAGTCACGCATCTATCTAACCATAGATAACCTCCATGGTAGCACGATAGGAGGAGTTTAACGCATGCATTAACCTCCTCATGTCTGCCAAAGTGGGGTATCTTCATGACGTCGATGATAGTGGACCTCACAATCTCCTTAATCCATGGCTGGGGGACTATCTTTGACTTCTTCCCAGTCGTCTTTGTCAAGTACCTATGTGGTGAAAGAAATGCATAATTCTTCCTATATCCCAGGTTAAAGTCACCGATCTTAAGATCAATGATCAGTCCTAGCTGCGGTCTGATTATGCGTATCTCTTTCGGGAGGTACGTAGTGATGAGCCTGTACTTGGAGTCACACAGGATGCTGTCACGACCAACCGTGCTAGCCATAGGTGAGATGTAGCCGGGAAAGATCGATGGGATGAGCTTCACGTTTTCTAGGTCATCGCGGTGCTTACTTCTTTTCTCAGTCACTGATCGACTAGATTGACGTGCAGTAGAGGGGGATGCTTGAAATCTGGCTGTCGACGAGGCCTATACTCTTGCATACATGACCTTCTCAGCCATAAGGTTGATCGAAATCTCTTCTATAGATTTCTCTACTGCACTAAGGTCGCTTGACATGCACGCTCGTGATCAAATTTCTTGGGTAGACGACTGGACACTCAAGGTAAGAAAAATGGGTGGCAAGGTCTCAAAATCACAATGCGATAGCAATCAGTTCTCTGTGGACTCGAATATCTCAGTTTGAAAAAGTGTCCCTGATGAGGCATTCGACGGATTAAATAAGAAATGTCATAACAGACTCCTCTAACAAGCAGGAATGCTTCAATCAATATGATTCCATCCGTTGTGGTGCGGTCCCAATGGTCCAATGGAGATATTTCCGGCAATAACTGTGTTTCTAGCCGTTTTGGAGCATCATTCTAACGGTCAGGATGCCTCCAATGGTCATATTGCTTCTCCATGGCGAAGTTCCAGTTTGCGTTGTTTTTCTATTCCGGCGAGGTTCAATTTTTGTAAGCCTGCCTTCTTCAAAGTCCTCTCTGGAACCTCCTACAATTTTTCTAACTTTTCTTTCTTCTTACTGAGATTTCTGGCCTTCTTTCCTGTGATATGAGTCTCTGGATTCCTCTTTCCATTTTTATTCTTATCTTCTCTTAGCATAGTAACTTCGCACTGCTGAGGGTCTTTCACAAGGTTCGAGGGTAATACTTATTCTCTTACTGTTTCTAGGGTAGGTGCTCTTCTCTTCTGCATGGATAGGTTCTTTAAGCCTTCTTGTGTTCTTTCAACTTTAACAGTTAGGTCTCTGGCCCTCAGTTGCTTCGACTTGTCCTCTTGTTTTTCTCTTAGTCATTCTATTTTATTGGTTATGAAGTCCCTTAATTCTTACTTTTTCTGTTCTATGGCTTCCTCTTCTTCTTTCCTTCAGATCTGATCTTTCTCAATCCAGGTCCTTCCCAACAAAAGTGCAAAGGGAGCATGATTCTCAACAAACTTAATGACCTCAAATTCTTCTTCAATCGATGCTCCATGGGCTATCATAGGTACATGAATAAGTATTCCACATAGGATTATCATATTTCCTTTAAACAATCCTATCCCTCCTAATGAAGGAATCATAGCAGGATTTCCCAAAATTTCCCAAGTGCATTCTGTCATAATATTCACCTGTGTTTCTTCATCCAGAACACAGTCGATGTTGAAGTTTCCTATTCTTGTTTCTATGCATTCCTTCTATTTTAAGATCTCTGGTAAACTGATGTCTCTGTGATCATTCAGGGTTTCTTTCATCTTCAATAATATAGCCTCTGATTCTTTTTGGTGCTCTAGTACATCCTTAGTCTCTTGACCTTCTTCAGAGTTTTCTTGTTTCATGTTCATCTTCTCAACTTTATCAATCATTCTAGGGAAATCCAAAACCTCATGACCAACCACTTTACAACAAAGAAAAATAGGACCTATACCAGGGCATTCCTTAGAAAAATGTCCCAGTCTTCTGCAACTACAACAAAGAGTCAATCCTCTCTTTCTCTTAAATGATCCCCAACCTTTCCTGTACTACGCATTAGGATCACAGTGATGGGACTGCAATAAATTCTTTCTAGGGTCCTGCATCCACTTGTTAGTCCAAAAATGCTTTCTATGCATAGGAATAACATATCTTTCACCATCTCTATCAAATTTATTCAGATAAAATCTTCTTTCTTCTATCTGTGCCCTAGTTTTTAGACTAGGATAAATTTTTTCAAACATACCTAGATCCATACTTTCGAAGAAAAAATTTCCACTTATCTTACCTTTATCAGAGCACAAAGATTTAATATCTTACCTCTTTTCTTCAGATCTAGTTCCCTTCTTAGCACAGAGCTTCACAAGTCAAGTAGAATACTACACACTACAACAAAAGATCTACGCACATAGCTTTTTCTTTTCTTCAGTTCCCAGCAATCATAGTTTCAGGTCCCGACAACCGAACCATTTGTTGGCACAGGGGCAGACCCAGGGTTCAACACTTCAACAATGCACCAACAAAACCCTAACTACCGGCCCTTTTGGCAACACCTGCGAAGCAGATGAAGTCTCACCCGAGGTAGAGGTAGGGGGGTTGCATGACTCAAGTGTTTGCAACCTAGATGAGACACAGATATGTGATCACAATACTTTAATAGAGCACTTATAAAATAACATTCATTAGTCTTGAACTCTTATTCACATTGCAGGTTAAAACCCTAATTATATGTCAACACACTAACAAGCATATTTAACCATTAGCACATAACATCATAGAAGATCTAGCATTCATTCATATATAAATCAGTAAGCATCAATGGATCTTATCTGTCATGCATCAGGATCATTATACTAAGCAAGTAAATACATAAACAACATGATAAACATAGCACAAAGCACATCGACACAGGATATACGTGGTTCACCCCAGTGTGGGGCTACGTCCACCAACTCTTCTTCTCTTCTTTATTAGTCTCATTCAATCTTCTTACATGCATAGGGACACAAGCCAAATCCGCATAGGACATGATATCTGTGCGCACCTTGCCAGATCCTCCTTCCCCAAGTTGGATCAAAGCACAAATCCTTACATAGTATGTCTGCACCAAGCACTTACAAAACACTTGCACTTAGCTTTGCAAGCCTTAACACATCTTCTTGCACATAAATATAATTAGCAATAATCCATCGGGATGCTAGATCTACTTCTTACATCACCTAGCTACTTATTTATACATTACAAAAAGGGCCTAAAAATGGGTAAGACCCATGGGCCGACATCCCATACCCGTTACATAAACCCTAAAAGCCGAAAAATCCTGCAAAAAGGGTGAGACCCCGCGATCTCCACTTCGCCTGGGTGCTCTGTCTTTGACCAGCCTATCGAAGTCCCAAACATGGTCAACATGACCAGTGTTTCCTCAAAACCTGGTCAAGGGCCAACACTCTCTATCCCATATAAATTTGAGGAAGAATACTTTCTAAATGAAAGTCTCTAAGCCACTGAATCTCCTTGAGATCAGGTTCACTCTGAGTCTCCATGTTCCCTCTGAATATTGACTCCCTCTGAGTCTATATATGATCTACGGCCCCCCTTCTCCCTTAGTATGTGATGATTTCCTCTAAAGTCTCCTATGAATGGTCCTAGGGAGGCTTCTCCTCCCTACTGGATCATGAGGGGTGGCTCCCTCTGAACTCTAGCTCCTTTTGAATTGCTACTTGGTGGGGCCGCCTACCTCACCACTGGTGGAGCCATCTTCTCCTCATGATATGTCTCATCAATGCTATATATATCTTTGCATCTTGCAAAGTGTCACGGGACCACTCTGGTATCTTCTTGGTTACTACACCGATTCTGGGTAGGCCCTTTTGGCTCTACTAACTCTTCCTAATATGAAGAATGATCAACTACACTAGAGGATTTGTTCATCCATATTTGGAGCCTTCTTCTCCTTACAATCAACCTCCATATGAGACACTTTGTATCTCGCAAAAGTACCCTTCTTCGTCCTCCTTTTTCTTTGGTACATGGATGTGAGAGATAGAGTATACAACATCTTATCTGGGTAGTCCCATCTCAAACTAGAGACCATCTAATATATCTCCCCTCAGAGTTATCACACGTGACACCTTTCATTAACAAAGAACAACAAGGGGAGAAAGCGATGAAACGACAATAATATACGATAATAATAAGAACAATAATGGGAACAATTGTCACAATAGCTCCTTTTCAAAGCTATCACTTGTGACCTTCTTGTAACAAGAGCCAAAATAAGAAATACAACAATGATAAATAGGAACAACACTCTTCTAGTGTTGTGACCAATGTGTTTATTAGGTGAAGAGAAAACAAAGAACAATAATAGAAAATCCATTTTCCAATGTAATAACATTTTCATAAGAACATATTTGTGTTAACAAGAATAAAATACAATTTCATGGTAATCAACATGCATCATTACCAAGGTGACCTACTTGGAAGCTAAACAAGAAGTATCTCTTAGAGGAGATGTTAGTTCATCGTGGAAAAGAGCGCAATGGAATTTATATTAATAGTACTCATGCTACCAAATTATTCATTGTATTTAGCAGTAATAAAACCTTTCAAATTGTTGTCACCCAACTAGAGTGTTTACTTGTAATGTAGCAATTATCAAACTTGATATGTGAAAATTGGGAAACTTATCAATTAATCAATCAAACTACGGAACTTGGAGTCTTATCTTCAGAATGAGTGTTGTTACTTTTTTCTTAGGAGTCTCCCCTTCATAAATATGATAGAAGTGTTTTGTCCAACCCTATCCCACAATACTAAGACAATACTCTCTTGAAGAAATCTAAGTTAGAAAATATAATGTAAGTAATCTGGAAAATCTAAACCTTAATCCCAATCTAATACCTTGACTAAGTCAGCTTATAACTTATAACTTTGACCAAAGGTTATTATGATAATAATAACCCGATTAGATCAAAAAAATGAAACTAGATGTTTATAATATTACAATAATGTCACAACATCTAGGGCATATCGAAACAATCAAACTTGGAGTGAAATCATGTTACTTTCACAGATGTCTTTGGATCACAGGATCCCCAATTTGTTTCTTGGACAATAGATCCCTTCTCCTACAAACACCCTCAAAGGTTGATAAAGTTTAAAAATATACAAGTACATACCTCCAGAAACAAATATACACATGGGTAGGTGGTGGCACCATCCAACAACAATGACAAGAAATGACGAACCCTAAAACTTGAAAGTGGTCCAATTTGCAATCTGAAGGTAGTTGGATATGTGCTAGGGTTAGGAACACTAGGAAAACCAAAATTAGTCTCAATACTTCACAAAAACTTTCACTACAAGTGGTACTGGCGGGTGTTATAGCCCCAGCACTACCTGTAGAGTCTTGCCAATTGATAACACCAATTGGGGTGTTTGCCAAATGCTTTTCTAAAATGGAACCAAAACTAACACAAGAGAGGAACTAGCTTGAGGCCCGACACGAAGGAAATAGAATGAGGGAAATATACCAGAGGCGGCATGAAGGGCTGACACGAAGAGGCAGCACTTGCAAACCAGGTTTTATGGGAACCAAATTTCTTAACTTTAAAATTCGGATCTTATCAGGAAGAGATGTTATTCATAGATGAACTTAGTGAGTTTAGTAAGTGCTCAATGATCTTGATAATGGGGGAAGCTGAGGATGTTCCTTCTGCTTGGTTAGGCTGTTACGAAGGAAACCAACTTCGATACCATGTTAAAATTTTGGTATGCTTGTTTAACCATGAACAATGTCACATCATTGTCACCAATATGTCATTCACATATACCATGCTTTCGACACTAACCTTTACTTAGAATAATTCCGGCAAGTCTACCTAGAACCAACAAATAAACCCTAGCCACAATATTAACAGCGGCAACAACGGAATAACCATACAAAGATAGTGTACCTTATGCCATGAGAAGCACAAGAGAGATACCATAAACACTACTATACTATTCCTCCAGACTTGCACCCTCTCCGGTATGGCGTAGCTCTCCAAAATTGTGCTCTAGCTGCCACTGCAATTCCTCATTAGACTTGCACATTGGCTAAGTGAGTGAATGTACAAATGAGAACCTGTGATCCCTTATTTATATTACTTATTCTACCGATGAATTTGTTTTCCGCAGGGGGATGCCACGGCACCGGAAAATATAATTTACTTTAAATTTGTTTTGGTAGGGTTCTTCTCTTTAGGGTTTCTTATTTCTTTATTATTAATCTCCTTGGGCCAACTTATCTTATATGGTTTCAACACATCTGTTTAATGGTTCTCTTACTTGGGATATTCTAATCTAAGTGCAAAGGTTACAATTGGAGGGTAATACCTCCCTTAGATACCAAAACATAAACAAAAATTTATGGTACCTCCATCTACAATCATTACTTGAAACTACGGTGCCCGGAAATACCCACAAAGCAATTGAGTTCTTTTGCTAATTTGTAATTATTGAAGTTATGGGTACTATCATAATCAATCAACAATGTTACTTTTTATTTTGTTGTATACTTGTATCTTGAGGGTTTGTGGAGTCAAATGTTGACCAATGCATAATGTGAGATATTTGGAGTAGTCTCTTCTAGATCTGTATCTCTTGTGATGGTTCCAATTACGGATCTACTTCCTCTTCATAGTCTATGTAGAGCGATTTATTCTCACCACATTTATGCTTGTTAATGTACTTGTTGTCTGAATTGATACATAGTCCACCCATCCTTCTTTCATCCATTTGTTGAGGTGTGTTAACCTTGTGAGGTTGAGATTTTAATTCTCTTATGAACCCCAAAACGATCTATACTCCCTATGTATGCTCCAATAGTAGACTTAGGTAGCCTTATTTTTGGCTTAGAATATGACTAGCATTTTGCACAACTTCCATAATATTTCCTGGATGTTTTAGGAAAAGGTCATGTTTAATGTAATCTTTTAATGAACCCATGTAAAGCTTCCAACAATTTTCATCACTTATGTCATCCACCCTTGTGGCTAATACTTAAAATTATGAATTATAATCTTCAATATCACCTAAGTGGTTGATTCTTGTCAATTGACTGAACTATTCTTGTTCCCAAATTTCCCATGTGTATTATTGCTTCTAAGTCTCTTGTAAAATAAACTAAGTATAATGATAATAATGGGGCTTACTTTTAATTACCGATTGATACCATTGATATGGCTTTATTTGAAAGTTCAAAGTTGCTATGTGAATCCTTTGCTTATGACACATAATGTTATGTAGTTCAAAATATTGCTCTATTTGGTTTGTATAAATACTTATGTTCCATCAAAATTCTTTAATTCAATCTTGGGAAAGTTGAATTTGCTTATTCCCACCATAATCAAGTCCACTATTAGAATTAAATCCTCTTGAAAATAGCATATTACCGATAGGTTGTTCAACATGAATACTACATTAATTTTCATGAGTCTCTTCGGTCACGGTGTGACTTTTAGGAAGCCTCTCATCCAGGGTTTGTAAAATGGAATTTTGCAATTCCTCCACCTTTTTATCCATCAAATTTTCCATCTTCTTTTTCCATCTATTCCATATTTTCAACTATCTTCTTTTCCACTCGTTCCATATTTTCTCCCATATTCCTTTCTATTTTTGTTTGAGTAGTCATCAAATCAACCCTTTTCACTGAACTATCATTCAATTCATTGATTTAACTATTCAATTTGGATAGTGGTTTGTATATCCTCGGTTTAGGTCGCGTTCATGGAGGATATTTCTAAAGGTTTATTGTTGAAGTAATTTTGGATCTTTCTTTGGAGACACATGGAAAAAGTTATTGGGTCATGGAACAAATTTGTGTCAGTGCTATATCTCTCGATATGCGATAGGGGTCCAACAATAGTACTTGACCAATATCTCAAGAGCACTAACTAAGGAGAATGTCGTTCATAATCCTACTACCCTGATGAACCGGTACTAGAGAGTGGTCTCCTCGAGTGTTGTTCTCGATGTACTATATCAACAACATGGATGAATAGATTATCTAAGGCTAGTTTGAGGCATACTTAGGTGAATTCCTAGACATGGTGGTGGAGTGATATTTTCATCTACATGTCTTGTCTAATGTGTGGTACTACTGAGAGGGGTACCAACATGGGTTTCAAATGGTAATGTGTTTCTAGTAACCATGTGAAACCATGTATTTTCTGCATGTATTCTTCCCCAAACAAAATTTTACCTTCTTAATGACATGTGCGTGTTATTTAAATATGCCATTATATGTCTCTAAAAAAATATAAAATATGAGCTTGCTAAGCACCGAAAAATCTCTTAAAATCACTAAAAGGAATCCTTTGTGTAAAAGCATAAATTCCATCAAAATGCAACATAAAATATAATGATTCAAAGTGTGAAATTATTTCCACATGTACTTCACTGTGTCAACTAAGGATTTTAAAATTGTCTCAAACTTCATAAAAAAAATTATAGTGAAGCATCCAAGAGATAATTGATTTCATGATTGAGTCCTAGGCCTTGTCTTCCATGGACTATATGTCCAAGTATAGTAATTTAGAACCTTAAATGTTTACCAATTGTACTATGACATGTTTCCTTGGTCTCCACAAAATTTTACTATCTGAAACCTCCCAGAAAAAATGTTATGGACAAAATTCCAAGATGACTCATTTAAAAATGAATTAAGGATGGTCCAAAAACCCATCTTCCATAGATATATCTATGGGAATTATATTATTAAAACCTAAAATGTTTAAAAATGATACTTTGGTATGTTTATTAAGTAACCTCCTAATTTCACCGTTTGAAGCATCATAGAAAAATTATAGAAAAATTCAAGATGCTTGCTTGAAACAACAAAACCTAGGATTGATGCTCTCAAACCAAATGTTATGATCCAACATGCTCAAAATATAAAAGTCAATGAATACGATTAAAACTTTGAGAACCTCCTTTTAAAATATCAATTCAGAGACAAGAGATGAGATGATGCTAAGATCGGTCTCCTTGGTTATTGATATTGATAGTGTGTGTGTGTGTGTGTGTATATATATATATATATATGAGAGAAAATTGTTTAATTATACTGAAAGGGTACAATAAAGGGTTCTAGCCTACATACAAATACAAATTAGAAATATAATAATTCAAGATATAGGGATTAATAAAGGGGTTAATACTTAACTTGATTTTCTAGAGGGCTTAACGTTAAATGGAATAATGAAAAAATATCCCATCTATCTCTGGTGGGAATTAGAATAATTAGGAGAATGGATGACCTCACAAGAAATTCATTCGTTGTTTGATCTTTCTAGCTAGGATGAATTAGACATTGGTATTTGGAAAGGGTGGAAAGATCTTTCACCTAAAGAGAATCTAACTGATTATATGAGCACTCTCCACCTTTCCCTTATGGGATTGGACCCATCATTGAGGCTCAGGCCTTCATGTAAATGACTATTCAATGAGACTTGGATGCAAAATGCGACTAAAAGAGATCCCACAATTGCCCCGCTCATGATTTTGGATCATGTTTTGAGGGGTGATGGGTTGCGAAAAGTAATTTTTTTCTACGTTATGGTGTAAGAGTGCAATGGTGGGAAATAATATTATTAAAAGAGGCATCCAAGGACCTTCAAGATGCACTCTATGTGATGAGGCAGAAGAGACCAAAAGGAATGTATTCTTTGAATGCAATTATTCAATATAGATATGGAAAATATATTTAAAAATTAGATCCCGAGAAAGCAGATTACCCCCTTAATTGGAGATATATGTTCACCATGTGTCACAAAAGGCATGCTGGAACTTTTTTGAACAAACCAATTTTCAAAAGAGCATGGATGGAAATGCCCAAATTTCTATGCTAGAAAATATGGTTGTCTAGAAATAGAGCCATCTTCCATCAATAAATTTCTCCTCCAATATTAATAACGACCTAAGTGCATGATCTTCTACTATAATCCATTCATGTGAGAGGAGTAAAAGGAAACAATATAGAAATGATGGAACAAGATGAAGGATATTGGCTTAAAGACCTTGGGAAAAAAAACTTATGCAACTGAGAAGCATCATCATTAAACCCAAGAATCAAGCACCGTGGAAAATGATTAAGGACAGGGAAGAGTTTCAGTGTTGGATAGAGGAGAAAAAGAAGAATATCATATTTTTTATGGATCATTAAAAGGAAATATAAGGGTGGAAATTGTGGGAGTTAGGGGGGATTTTTTTTTATCTTGAAGAAAATCATGAATTGAGCTTTGAGTGGGGATTAGGGGAAGCCACCAACAATCAAGAAAATCCTTTATCTCTTTATTGAGGATTGATGATTATAGAATCAATATGAATGCATATAAAGTTTTGGTTATCAGGGATTGAACTCTTGTCATCAACCATATGCATCACTTCTCCTCTCCGAAGGAGTACTCGTTAGAAAGGCTTATAATTTTAAAGGACACAAAGATTTGAATCATTAGAATTTTTCTAAGTTCTTAGGATCCAAAATAGTCAAGAAGATAGAATGGATAATGAAGGAAGATATTTGGCATTGGAATACTAAGGAGAAAGAGGAGGGGGGTATTTGTCAATGAATCACATCCCATATTACATTTTTTTAAGAATAAGTACATGGAAAATCATGAAATTAATTCAATAAATGTCAATTCAAACAAGTGGTGGTGTGAAATTAATCCAAATTAATGGGTATTAAAAAACAACAATATGTTGGTGCTTCCACACACTTTAACCTCGATAGTGAAGAACAATTTTAAGGGTGTTGGAGGATTGATGGAATTTGCAAGTGGGATAATTTTGGTTTTCTCCTTGACTTTTCATCCTTATTTATTGGATTTTCTCAAGGGATATTATAGAATCAATGCTTCAAACTCACGAAAATTGATCTACTGAGCCATAGAGGAATATCCTAAGTTGGGACTTATGGAATGTGGTGAGTGGTGTTTTGCGTGAGTCTGTTTCCTTATAATTTCTTTAATATGGGTCAATTGGAGGGTTGGTATCATGGAGGGACACAAACCTAGATGCTTCTCCTATCAATCATTAGAAATGAGGTGTATATTGTGAAGTGGGGAGTGTATCTAGGTTGATACTCATATAACCATATTATATTTGACAACATGATATCTAAATTAGAGGAAGTCTATAAATACAAGCATGTAGAGACAATGGACATAGTGACACAATAGAGGAAACAAATTGAGAAGTTAGAGGTACAATTTGGAATGTTGTATCAATTGGTTTTGATTTTTAACTAAGAGATCATTTGCAATCTCTCATCCAAACTATCGATTGGGTCTACCCCATTTATCCCAATGGATGAAGAAATAGTACAACAAGCCCATGGAGATCTGGAAATGGAGAAAGTGAACTAGGAGCACTAGTAGCAAGCAATAAGCCCATGGTGGGCATGCCTTTTTTAATTCTATGATTTTTCTTTGTATTGCAAACTAGTTTTTATTTTAGGATAGTTTCTTAGGATATGTACTAGTAAAACCCTAAGCTTTGTTTTATTGGATGTTATAACAACTCATATTATATGAAGCGATTTTTGTATTTTGAACTCTTTTAGATTGTTTGGTAGTTAATAATCCCTCTTTTGTTTGTATTACTGTGTTGTACAATGTGGATGCAACACTTTTTAAATATAAATCATATACATTTTACTTCTAAAAAAAATTGTTATGCTGAATCATAGAATTACATTAGGTGAAATGGGGGCATATTTTATTCCAAGAAAAAATTGAAACAAGTTTTTAATGGGGATTAGGGAGAGCTTCTAACAATGAAGCCGAGGCACTCTCCCTCTTTCAAAGTCTTTTCTTGATTCAAGGAGGATCATGAACCTCTTGGTAATAGAGGAATCATTTATTATCATAAGTCATATGAAACACTCCTCAACCCCGAAGGGCTGCAATTTAACAAGATTTATTCTCATAACAAAGGCGGGGAGGTTTGGGGGATAGGAATTATTTTCATGTGTTGAGGGATGAAAAATAGTCGTAGAGATTTTTAGATTAAATGAGCACTCTAAGGAAAATAATAAAAATAATAGTTAAAATAATAAAATAAGAGTTATGAGTTTTCAAAGGGAAAGAAAAAACTAGAATTTTTGTTATTTTGACTTATATCCTTATAGGTTTACTCAATTTTGAAGAGAAGACACTTGTTTTATGAACAATTAAATTTTGCATCCAATGAGTACCCAGCACATACTTTTGATAGATCCACTGTGAGATAAACTAGAAATACATGAAACCTTATTTCTTTCCAAGAAACACAATGAACATGCATTTTCAAAGTTTTATTATTATTATTATATCAAAAGTTTGAAAAAGTAATACTTATTGGATGCGAAATTAATTCCACATCCAACAAGTACCTACTCTTCAAATTTGAGTAAACCTACAAGAAGAAAAGATAAGTTGAAAATACAATTAAAATCATAGTTTTCTTTCCCTCTAAAACTATTTACACTTATGGTTGACATTATCATCTTGAATCTTATTGGTTATTTCAAAGTTGATGTTGATAGTGCATTTTTTTTTAGGGCCATTTTTACCTCAAAATTTCTCTAGTGGAAGAAAACCATTTCACCAAAGAAGTAAGTCATTTATGAGTGGGAATATTAAGGAAAAATGGGGGGATTATGTCCTTATCCATATCCCATGGAATATTTGATGATAGCCATAGTTCAAGTGAAAATTACAATGAAGGACATAAGGATAGATAGGTGGCGGATCACATTGAAATTGAAGAGATGAGTATTAACATGCCCCAACCCTCAAGTACCTTCACATTCTAATCATGATCCCAGAGTAGGTTCATAAATGGTATGAAATTATTACAAAGCTACATCTAGTCCGTTTCATTATGGATTATGTTGGATTTTTGGGGTGAATGTGATATGAGTGGTCTAGACCCTATTTTGGGTTTCTCTAGAATGTGCTAGGTTTGGGATTTTCTCTACTAAGTTGTTGGGGATTCTTCTGTGTTGTTGATTCAAGGAAATAGTGGTCAAATATAGATGCATGAAGCCCATTTCAAGTCTGGTCCATCTCTCCTCCAAGATCACTGTTATGCAAGATCTTGAAAAACTAGAGTGTAGATGAGGACAATAATCCCAATTGATGTTTTTCATGTGAGACTTTAGATTTCTATTGATCTATGAGGTGGGATAGTTAATTCTAGTTGATAATTGGGTAACTATCTCCCATCTAAATAATATAATTTCTAGTTAATTTGAAGCTAAAAAATCTAAGCATGTAGATTTATTAGAAGATTATGACCCGACAAAAAAGGAAAATTGAGAAGCTTGAAGTTGAATGTAGCATGATTTACTATTTTGAGTTTATCCAAGAGTTCATAATCCATGGTTTCTCACTCAAGGATGTCAATTAGGTCTACCTCAGTTATTGAAAAAGATGAATAAATAGTTCATCAATCTCCATTGGATTTGGAAATGGAATATGTTAACCAAGAGATTCATGTGCCAATAGATATCAAGTGAGAAGCCCACACTAGGCATTTTTTTTTACTTTGGGTTTAGCTATGTTTTGTAAGGTAGTTTTGACTCTAGGCTAGATTCTTAGGATTTATACTAGTAGATATTTATGTTATATCTTTGTGAAAGTTAGAAAATCTCAGTCTTGGGCAACATTTTTGAAATTTAGACAATTCTTGAAAGAATGGATTATGGAAAGTCCCTTTTTATTTGTATTATTACATTGTATGGTGTTGTTGTAGCAACTTTTAAATACAAATTATGACTATTTTTTTCTTTTTTTCTTTCAAGTGTTATGTTGAATCAAGGGTGGAAGGTGTTTTGAGGGGGAGGGGGTGTTATTTATGACCCTAGTGGACAAAATGAAACATCATTTTTCGTGGGTTTGGAGATTGATACTAGTAAAAATGAAGAGACCTTAATGGTTTATCAAGGATTAATTATTCTAAAGAAATGAGGGGAGACACAAGTAACAATAATTAGAGACTCCTCTGTTATCATTCAATCATTGTTCTATCAATCCCTTATCCAAAATTTCAATTTGCATTGGATCACCTAGATGATCATTAGTTTATTACCTCATTTTTATTATATTTCTCCTTTCAAAGTTTTGATAAAGTTAAAAGTAAGTGGAATTTACAATCCAATCATGACTCAACGATGAGTGAAGGATATTTGAGGATTAATGGGGGGGCTTGTTGTAGATTTTCCCTTCCTTAGTCACCTTATATTTATGCATGGATTTTTTTGATGGAAATAAAATGTTTTTATTAAACCTTTTATGAGATGAGTATTTACTCTAGCTACCGCACTCATTACTACCTCCCATTTCGATGACATGCAAGTTAATGCATCGTTTGATGGATGGGTAGGATTTCATGTGTGGGTTTAATAATGAACTTGTTCTATAAGGGTCCATCATTGCTTCATCTATCTCTATGTTTGGCTCTTGTAGCATTGACATTGTGAAATTGACTTATTAAAGGTAGTTTGATCGGATGGATCTTGATGGCTATCCACCTTTTTCCTTTGAATCACCATTTTGAGCTTTGTGGTTTTGATAAACCATGATATTCACACCCACATGGGGGAATGGAATGTAATGTCATCTTCATTTGTTAATTACAGACATCATGTAGTTATTTCCTAGTGGTCTTATGTACATTCCTACAACTTAACATTAATGCAATGGATCCCATCAAAACTCCACAATTAATCACACTTGGACTAGAGTAGTACTAGGACGAGTGACCTCCCAGGAAGTCCTAGTGCTTTACATGCCTATGGAATTTTATAAAACTTAGTCAGGTTATCCCGCATGCATCATGGGAATAGTTCTCCTCTCACTCTCATATATAATTGAAGTGAAGGGGGCCCTTTAAACATGCAGGTGGAGTGTGATGTAAAGCTTGTTGCGAATGTGTAACATCTCTTTCTTTTTGAGAGATAGGCTACCCCATTCTTCCAGTTGTGTTCTACAATGTTTTTCTCTCTTGTTCATTAATAGAAGTTGGTTTTACTATATTTATGTGTTCTCCACATTATCTTTGTGTATTTACTTGTTACATATATCCCGATTTATATTTTTGTCATTCATTGCGTTCTCAAAATAATCCGGATCGTTGGTATCGGAGAAGGTTGATCCTTGTCATTTCGAGCAAGTCCCAGCCGAGGTCAAGGTATAGAAGTTGGGTCTTGAGCTGGATTTAGCTTGGGAAAAGCTGCTCATATTAGAGACCTCCCATGTATAGAAAGAGAGATGAGATCCTTTCAAGACATTTGCTCGAGGAATCCCTCATCGCGACAAAGGGAGATAGAGATGTGGATAAATTTCTCGGATCCTTTAGAGAGACTACTAATGGTGGTGGCTGGGGCATTTGACAAGAATACATTTCACAAGTGTGACACCATTCAAGGAATTTAAAATTCAATTTTTATATCCCCTTATTTGAAGGCCAGGATAAATGCATATGCTCTAGAAAAATGGTTGAATATTCTAGAGAGGTTATTACTACTGTCCAAAATTTTTAAATGATTGAAAAGATCACATTCACTCTCCTTAAATCCCTTCCCATGTGGAACTTGGTGGCAAAGGTTACTAGGAGAGTTGCCCAGAATGGATGAATATACACTATTTGGAAGATAACCCACTTGGAGTGGCCTTGTATATGCCACACAAGGAGGGTTTACCACAATGAGGAAACTATGTTATTAATGCATGAGATGGACAAATTTGCATAAGGAGAGAGACTAGATGTTGTTGGAGTACACCAACATATTTCATACCTTGCACTCAAATATGGGTATAAAATACTCAGAGACTAGTTTTGGAAATCTTGATGGTCTACGGGTACATTCAAACAAGAATGGATTTCTTGGACATCTCCTCGTGGGAGATGCTTGTAGTCAAATTTGATGAGAGTCCAAACAGCAGTGGCGGAGAAGCATGGAAAACTCTATCATAATGAAGGAAAAGAACAAGGGAAGGCCAACCTCGAGAGATCAGGTCCGGATCTTGAGGGCAAAGAGAATTATCGATGGGGTCTAAGAAGGAATAGCGGAAAGTGGTGTGATTTCTAGCGACCCTTGACACAACACTCATGAATGTCTCTCAAAAAATCATTATTGGTCGAGATCAGGGCAAAATTTGAATCCCAACGGACCTTGATTCAAAAATAATAAAGTAGAATGAGATCATTGATCACGGGGGCCACTACTATGCCAAGCTGCAGAATCTTGAATAGAGGAGGATCCCGGAGGAGATACTCTTACATTCCACGGTGTGAGTGAAGGGACCCCACTACATTTATTGTTGATAGAAGAAGCCAAAATAAAATCATCTCGGCCGAGAGTTTGTCAAGCAATTGGATTTTTCCAACAACACCACAGGCAACCATACAACTTCAATTTGACGCTAGAGTCCAAAGATATTACGTGTCATCTAGCAGGTGTCATGTCCTACATCCAGTCCCCTTCAAAGGATGAGGTATTATTTGATGTTTCCCCTTTGGAAGTATGTGATGTTCTATTAGGCCAACCATCTATGTGGAGGTGTCATGCTGTTTATGAATCTGCTTGGCATGATTTTTACTCTGGGGGGTTAGCTATATAATATACTAGAGGTAGTTTAGACTATTGTCCCACCAAAAAAATGCCACAAGGTAATATATCATACTAAAGTACAGCCTCTTCATAATTCGATCGAGGAAGGTGAATGAAGAGCTACAGCCATACATCCCATAGCCCAGACCTTTCTATCGGTAAGAAGCGAGATCAATAAGATTGTAGAAGAGTAACAATATGTTCTTACTACACCTACGAGGGTGCCTACGCCTAGTCAAGAAAGGTTATAAAATAACCATTAATACTCTTCATGCTGCATCTTCACAATGATTCCTCCACTCGAATTAGAGCATGCATCTATATTGGTTGAGCGGATCCAACCCCTCCAAAAATAGTTTCATGAGGCCTTCAACAAGCTAGCATGACAACTTCTTCAACAAGATAAACAACTCACCAAGATTAAGTATTTAGCGAGGCCTCCATGTCTCCCAAAGGGAACTTGGAAACAATAGGGACCATTCCGCTCCCCCAAGGAGGAATGTCGGATGGATCTCTGATTGGCCATCCACTTTCATTGAATCACCAAACAGGCAGTGGTTTGATAAGCCATGATATTCACCCTTTTGATGGGGAATGGAATGTAATGTCATCTACATTTGTTAATTACAAACATCATGTAATTATTTCCTAGTGGTCTTATCTACATGCCTACACCCAGTCCATTGGAAATCCATTTAAGTGTTATTACTCAAGATAGAGTAGTAATGGAATTAAGATTTGACCTCCTCGGAATTCCTAGTGTTTTACATGCATATGACATTTTATAAACTTAGTCCAATTTATCCCACATGCATCATGGGAATTGTTCTCCTCTCGCTCTCCCATATAGTGAGGTTAAAGGAGACCTTTAAGGATGCAATGGGTGTGATGTAAATCTTATTTACTTGAATGAAGCATAGCCAACATCTCTTTCTTTTTAGAATGAGGCTACCCCATTCTTCAGTTTGAATTTCTCTGATTGTCAACATCTCTTTCTTTTGAGAGATAGGCTACCCTATTTTGCCGGTTGTGTTCTACAATGTTTTTCTCTCTTGTTATTAATAGAAGTTGGTTTCACTATATTTTTGTATTATACACCCAATATCTCCATGTATTTCCCTTGTTATATATTGGATTTATATTTTTTTTTCTTCATGCGTTCTTAAAATAAAAATCAAATTAGTTTCCTGTGACTTGGGACATTGACAACCCTCCTTGGCATTTCTGGGTTTTCTCTTTTGGCTCTTAAGTTATTTATATTTCATTTGGCATCCCTTCTTGGTTCTTTGTGGTTCTCTCTTGTGTCTTCTTGACTGCTGGTCTTTTTTTACCAGTGTGGGTTTGTTTCTACAATCTTTGGGGTGGTTCTATAGTGTTTATTGATTGGTTTTTGTTGGTGTTCTAGGGGAAATCCTTAGAATGATAATGGGACACTGCTAATGAAAAAATAGATGCTACAACTTATGTGAATTAATAAAATTCAAATGGGTTTGCAAAGATGTGAGAAAGGTGTAGTGGATGTTCACTATAGGGTCACTAACTCAACTTTTAGAAAATCTAGGTTGTAGGAAGAATGGGTAGGTAAACAAAGGGTTGAAAATATAATACAAGATGATTGTTACATGTATATTGACTCATAACTACTATATTTAAATAAATTTGAGCATGAATTCAACACCTTTATGATTATTTCTTGATCCAAATTGGATCTGCATAAAATCAATGAAAAACTAATGGCTTAGATTAATGTAAATCACCTAACCAATCATGAAGTTTTGGACATGGAACCAACTTCTAATGCTTAAATAATGTCACACCAATATAAACATGATTATTTTTTCAAAGGAAAAAGGAGAGATAAGAAATAAAAATAAAGGAACCATGCACTAAATTGCTTCTAGAAAAAGACAAAAAAGGAAGAAAGGTTGAGATTTGGGGAGTTGAAGGGATAGAGACACCTAGACTTCCAATTGATACCAATAGAGCCCACTCTTATTTAATAAAATCATGCACAAAAAAAGAGAAGGGGTTTTTGGAAATATTAGAAAGAATGTTGTATCAAAATTCCTATGAAGTGATTGTAAACAAACTAGATATCCAAACTTCATTATAACCTTGAAAATTGTTGAGAAATAAAGAATGAGCATAGCCATTCAATACTAGAGTTTTTCCCTTCCTATTTCTCTAGATATATTTTTATGTTCAATGTGTTGAATGTTATGTGATTTAATTGTTTTATTGATATATTATATTAGATCAAGATTCTAATTAGTTTTTCTACTATTCAACATGTTATCTCCTTCACAAACTATTAAGCGCTTGATAGAGCCTATGCACACTCTCTAGGTACTTGAATTTTTTCTTAATATTTCCTTGGGTTAGTTCCCACACATCCAAATGATCCAATGATCCCTACACTATTCAAATCGGGGTTGTTGAGAGAATTGTTCTATACAAACAACATCCTTTTTCAATTCATTTGATAATTGGTCCCAAATGTAGTCCTAAGCTCATTAAACACACATCCATTAACCCACAGATTGTTGAGGTCCCTTGAGCCACATGTAGTCCCTCTTCCTTGTGCTACAAATGCTTATCCAACACTATTATGCTTCTATCAACTTGCCCATTGATTTGACTAAATTTTATATGACAATTTTCAAGTTCTCATAACATTCCCAACCTTTTGTATTGTTAATTCATTACAACCTCCTTTATAAAAAAATACACACTCATTACTTTGTCTTTTATTTGGGAAACAATGGACGTAAGATATCTTATTCATGAGAATGCTCTAATGTGATTGTTGGTATTTAATTGAGTGGAAATAAGAGTGTTGGGATAAACACTACACCTAAAGGGTTTATTATTTGGTTGCCATTATAAGAAAAGTAGAAGTGTTCTTATTGTTGGGTATTTGATTGAGGATTACAATCAATCAACCAAAAAATTGGAATAATAAATGAGCATGAAAGAAAAACCATTTTAATGAATTGACCTTGAAGGAAATTAATCTCGGTTTGTTAATAGGGTGTAGAGACACCATTTTTTTTAATTTTGTAGAGGGATTAATCTTGTTATAGATGGGCCATAGGCCTGTTTTATATGGATCATATTGCTATAACATGGAGGGAAGAACATATGGATTCTCACTCAATTGGATAATCTACTAGAAGGTGGAGATTTGTTTTTTATTGACCAGAAATTGGAAAAAGAAGGGGAAAGCAATGCTCAAACTAGACCATGGATGATCCTCCATAGACTAGTGGTGTTGAGTTGTAGATTCTTAGCTTGAATAATCAAGTGATAGATATCTCAAGTCTATTTTTTGAGTGGTTACAAGAGTGGGGGAAAGGAAAACAAGGCCATAAGGTGTTGGTATAGACTTAGTTAAGGAGTCAAATTATAAGGGAAATAAAAGAGAATTGTAGGACAAATTAAGATTGAAATCAAGATGGGAGAATGAAACCATAACAAAACTCAAGTATCCATCAAATGGAAATAAAAAAATATGCAGGATAAGTTAATTCCATCAAATTGAACCAACAATTACAGTAGGTGGAAATTGTACTTCAATGGATAGGAAGTCAATGGAAAATAGAGAATTACATTTTCTCACTTGAATCTTGGAGGCCATGCCTTAGCATGGTGGGAAAATGATTCTTTCGAGAGATCACTTGAACATGAGAAAATAGTAAATAGAGGTGGGAGGTGTTCAAGGACATGATTAAAGATAAGTTATACCCAATTGATTATGTGGAGAATCAATATATTGCATGGCATTATTCTAGGCGAAATCCAAGAAAATCTATGGAAGAACTCACCACCAAGTTTATAAAGAGATCCATTTAGTTAGGAGTCTCTTTCAAAATCCTAAATGTACTGATGAAATACATGGGGACCTTGATCTATCCAATTCATATACAATTGATGCCATTCAATCCCAAATCAATTGATGAAGCAAGTGTCTAAGCATAGTACCTTGAAGAGGACAAATGAAAATAAAAGTTTTGAGTGCACAAGTAAAGATAACAACAAGTTATAGAAGAAAGGAAAAGAAATGAAAGTGGTTTGCAAAGATATTATATAATACACAAAGAAACAATACATCCCAATAAGTATTGTAAATCTTGTGATAAAAAAGGGCAGATTGAGGAAGAGTGCTGGAAAATACACATTGTAAAATGCCCCAAGAACTTATAGAAGAAGGTAAATAAGAAATCTATATTAATTGTAGATGCAAAATAAAGGGTGGATAGCACTTTAGATATTGATGGGAAAATTAATTCCACTACCATCTAGAAGAGGTAACATTGGTTAGCTACAACCCCAAGGAAGAGAAGGATATGACCAAATTATTTCACATCAAAATCCACATGAGACAAGCTAAAGTGGGTTTCTTGTTTGATCCTAGTTCACAATCCAACTTGATATTTGCACAATTGGTTGAGAAGCTTAGCCTAGAGACTCATGATCATATAAAACCATATCCTTTAGGTTGGGTGACATAAGATGTGGAGCTGAGAGTAGTCAAATAGTGTAGGTTAAAGTTTTCCATAAACGAGAACTTCATAGATGAAGTAGAAGAAAATGTAGTCGCATTGGATCTATGTGGATTCATATTGGGAAGGCCATACACATATGCAAGAGATGCCATCTTCACGAGGACATAAAATCAACATTGACTTGTCAAATATGGGAAATATTTCACCATAAATGCACATAATGGAAAGGTTAAATTCTATTTAATTTGTCTAACTAAGCAAGGACACTAATTGGTGATACCAAGAAATTGGTCTTGTTGTTCTTAAGAGAACAAAAGAAACAAGGTGATGGTAATGAACAAAAGGAATATTTGGGAGGATGTTATAGTATTGACCAACCCTTAAACTGACATATTTGTTTCCTAGTGTAAACAACATCTTTTTCTATTTTGATCTACTTTCAAACCATAATGCTTACCATAGACATCACAAGGTATGATGGATTGTGTTTTAAATATTTACTTGTTTATATGATTAATTTGGGAAAGGGTTTATGAAATTGTTTGTGATTTTTAGTGATTAGTAAGAGTTCCTCATCATAATTCATGTCATGAATAAATTTTTCTAAAATATTCTATAGCATGTTGCCCTATCTCATACTCAATAGAAACAATATTGAAGATAGAAGTGGTTTCAAGAAGTTGTAGCAATTTGAAGAGTACACGATGACTCATTGCAACTTGAGGCATAGTCTTTACTTCTATCTGGAGGAATCTACAACGAATTCATTCAACTAAAAGAAGTTGCAACTGATTTACCAATTTGCATTTACTCTTGCCTAGAAGAATCAATAAATACACTTCAACACAATGTTTTTGCAACCAATTTGTCATTTCGGTCCTCCAATTCATAGACAAAGTTATGGCGTTTGTTCACATCCGGGTTCAAGGAAAATTTTTTATTTTTATTGTTTTATGAATTTAGTTTTAAGGATTTTGCGGTCATCTTTGGATTGCAATGCTCCAAGATTTAATATGTAACTAAATAAGAATCTCCTTGTGAGCATAGGGTTGTTGTTATTTCTATTCTAAATGCAAAGACACTATCTTGTGCTATAAAAATAGAGTGCTCTCACTCTAGTGGGAAGTGGTGACACATATTACTAGAATTATAATACTCTTTTATCAATCAATAGATATGTTCAATTCAACTTTCCTGTGCATGACTGTTACATAGAGTGCGTGGTTTTATTTTGTAGCATAGGCACAACACCTGAACCCTTGGAGGGGGCCCACTATGAAGGTAAGGCATTGTATGTGTTTTGTATACGTGTTGAATATGTATGTATTAGTTTCTAATTCTGTTTAGAGTGTGTTTATTTGTTAGAAAATATATCTTCCTTTATATTTATTCTTGTTACATGTATATTACTTAGCTGTAGAAATAAAAACTATTTGTGATTACAATCTAATTACATAACAGTAGTAGTGTTACCTCATAATTAAACCATTGATAGTATCACGTCAAAAAGAGCCAAAAATTGGATTTGGAATCATGGTGATAGGATCTAGATGATTGTTTAAATTGTAGTGAAGTAAATTTTTGTTTGTAAACTTTAATGCTTTATTTTTTGTCATTTTGAATTTACACTAGAATAGAAAAATTTCATTCCAATTCATTAGAATGGATATGTTTTCCTTTTGAATAGTATTTAGAAGTTAATATGAATTTGAGTCAGTCAATTCAAGAATATTTTTCTGTACATACAATACATAGTACCTCGAAATCTTACAGAACCTTTGGTTGATAAACTAAATGAACTAGTGGATTCAACTTACCCTTGACCTTTAGGAAAGCTAATTAAAAACACTATAATTTTGGCATCATTGTTAGGGAGGCACTAAGGAGCTTGGATACTTGTTTTACATTGCTTTGATCTAAAATGAAAGAGACTTGTAGTCTTGAAAATATTTTACAAGTTAAATTTTATGTGTTAAAATGAAAATGGATCAACTTTACCCAACACAACTTTAATAGGATTTACCATTCAAGATGCATATAAACAAAAAATGGAATTGAGCAGTACATAACACAACAAATGATAAAAGGAGTTCACCTCTCTTGGGCTACATCTCCTGGTCCAACTTCAATGGATCACTTTTGAATAGTATTTAGAAGTTAATATGAATTTGAGTCAGTCAATTCAAGAATATTTTTCTGTACATACAATACATAGTACCTCGAAATCTTACAGAACCTTTGGTTGATAAACTAAATGAACTAGTGGATTCAACTTACCCCTGACCTTTAGGAAAGCTAATTAAAAACACTATAATTTTGGCATCATTGTTAGGGAGGCACTAAGGAGCTTGGATACTTGTTTTACATTGCTTTATGATCTAAAAATGAAGAAGACTTGTAGTCTTGAAAATATTTGCAAGTTAAATTTTATGTGTTAAAATGAAAATGGATCAACTTTGCAACACAACTTTAATAGGATTTACTCATTCAAGATGCATATAAAGAACAACAAAATCAGTGAACAGAAAACACATAACACAACAAATGATAAAGGAGTTCACCCCTCTCTTGGGCTACATCTCCTGGTCCAACTTCCAATGGATCATTTGTATTATTTGATCAAAGTGCTAAAAAATGTTCTTTACAATGCTCAAAATTCCAAATAGACTGCTCCAATGGCTCCAAAACGTCCAAAAACCCCTAGCTGGGATTTTTCGGCACCTCGTTTGGCTAAAAATTGAAGAAGATAGGCTTCTTGGAAGTCCCCCCTTCAAGCTTGTTGTCTCTGCATCTACAAAACGCACCCTTGTTGGCTCAACCTAGCCCACACACATTTTTAAGCATAAAAACTTGGCACCGGGTGCAACCGCATGACCGGTACAAACTGTCGCATGGTTACATGCCGACCCTTAACCGTCTAAGGCTCGTGGGCATGTGAAGCGCCATACGACCGCACGAATATAATTAAAGGGCCAAAGTTCAAATGGTTATAAACATAGAGGCGCCCGTGGTCACATTGCATACCATGCGACCGGTGGTTCAAACAAAAGGGCTATACAATAGAGTGCGCACATAGTATGTGGTCACATCGCATACCATGCGACCATGGTTCAAGTGAAAGGGCTATACATAGAGCGCACATATAGTATGTGGTCACATCGTATCTACACGGGACTAGGGGCCGGGGCTAAGCCCCAGCCCGGTTTGCGCCCACCATATAATACATTTCAACATAAATATATTATGCGTCATTTATATTACAAGGCACATGTGGTGGTGCACCAGTCGGCGGCCCTTCCCAAGTCTCTTCCCCTGCCCCGAAGGTCGCGGGGTCGAGTCCTGCTGAATGCATAAATTTTAAACCAATATGAGTGTGACACATGGCGGCCATTGATTGGGCCACGTGTCACCATCCCGTTCATTGCAAACATGCCACGTAATATGCCAACTATCCACACATATTCCTGCCACGTGTCGTATGGCCTGCCAAGTCAGCGTCCATATGGACTGTATAGTCAGCACCCCTTTTTTTTTGCCTGTTTGTCATTTTGAACAAAACGTGATATCTCTCACTCCTGACGTCCGTTTGAACCCAAACAAGTTGCGTTGGGTTTGTAACGACGAGGCCTACGCTCCCATTTGATTT
>SNQJ01S0063117.1:0-11354 GCA_010110895.2 Picea sitchensis | reverse complement strand
TTTTTCGGCTTTTAGGGTTTATGTAACGGGTATGGGATGTCGGCCCATGGGTCTTACCCATTTTTAGGACCTTTTTGTAATGTATAAATAAGTAGCTAGGTGATGTAAGAAGTAGATCTAGCATCCCGATGGATTATTGCTAATTATATTTATGTGCAAGAAGATGTGTTAAGGCTTGCAAAGCTAAGTGCAAGTGTTTTGTAAGTGCTTGGTGCAGACATACTATGTAAGGATTTGTGCTTTGATCCAACTTGGGGAAGGAGGATCTGGCAAGGTGCGCACAGATATCATGTCCTATGCGGATTTGGCTTGTGTCCCTATGCATGTAAGAAGATTGAATGAGACTAATAAAGAAGAGAAGAAGAGTTGGTGGACGTAGCCCCACACTGGGGTGAACCACGTATATCCTGTGTCGATGTGCTTTGTGCTATGTTTATCATGTTGTTTATGTATTTACTTGCTTAGTATAATGATCCTGATGCATGACAGATAAGATCCATTGATGCTTACTGATTTATATATGAATGAATGCTAGATCTTCTATGATGTTATGTGCTAATGGTTAAATATGCTTGTTAGTGTGTTGACATATAATTAGGGTTTTAACCTGCAATGTGAATAAGAGTTCAAGACTAATGAATGTTATTTTATAAGTGCTCTATTAAAGTATTGTGATCACATATCTGTGTCTCATCTAGGTTGCAAACACTTGAGTCATGCAACCCCCCTACCTCTACCTCGGGTGAGACTTCATCTGCTTCGCAGGTGTTGCCAAAAGGGCCGGTAGTTAGGGTTTTGTTGGTGCATTGTTGAAGTGTTGAACCCTGGGTCTGCCCCTGTGCCAACAAATGGTTCGGTTGTCGGGACCTGAAACTATGATTGCTGGGAACTGAAGAAAAGAAAAAGCTATGTGCGTAGATCTTTTGTTGTAGTGTGTAGTATTCTACTTGACTTGTGAAGCTCTGTGCTAAGAAGGGAACTAGATCTGAAGAAAAGAGGTAAGATATTAAATCTTTGTGCTCTGATAAAGGTAAGATAAGTGGAAATTTTTTCTTCGAAAGTATGGATCTAGGTATGTTTGAAAAAATTTATCCTAGTCTAAAAACTAGGGCACAGATAGAAGAAAGAAGATTTTATCTGAATAAATTTGATAGAGATGGTGAAAGATATGTTATTCCTATGCATAGAAAGCATTTTTGGACTAACAAGTGGATGCAGGACCCTAGAAAGAATTTATTGCAGTCCCATCACTGTGATCCTAATGCGTAGTACAGGAAAGGTTGGGGATCATTTAAGAGAAAGAGAGGATTGACTCTTTGTTGTAGTTGCAGAAGACTGGGACATTTTTCTAAGGAATGCCCTGGTATAGGTCCTATTTTTCTTTGTTGTAAAGTGGTTGGTCATGAGGTTTTGGATTTCCCTAGAATGATTGATAAAGTTGAGAAGATGAACATGAAACAAGAAAACTCTGAAGAAGGTCAAGAGACTAAGGATGTACTAGAGCACCAAAAAGAATCAGAGGCTATATTATTGAAGATGAAAGAAACCCTGAATGATCACAGAGACATCAGTTTACCAGAGATCTTAAAATAGAAGGAATGCATAGAAACAAGAATAGGAAACTTCAACATCGACTGTGTTCTGGATGAAGAAACACAGGTGAATATTATGACAGAATGCACTTGGGAAATTTTGGGAAATCCTGCTATGATTCCTTCATTAGGAGGGATAGGATTGTTTAAAGGAAATATGATAATCCTATGTGGAATACTTATTCATGTACCTATGATAGCCCATGGAGCATCGATTGAAGAAGAATTTGAGGTCATTAAGTTTGTTGAGAATCATGCTCCCTTTGCACTTTTGTTGGGAAGGACCTGGATTGAGAAAGATCAGATCTGAAGGAAAGAAGAAGAGGAAGCCATAGAACAGAAAAAGTAAGAATTAAGGGACTTCATAACCAATAAAATAGAATGACTAAGAGAAAAACAAGAGGACAAGTCGAAGCAACTGAGGGCCAGAGACCTAACTGTTAAAGTTGAAAGAACACAAGAAGGCTTAAAGAACCTATCCATGCAGAAGAGAAGAGCACCTACCCTAGAAACAGTAAGAGAATAAGTATTACCCTCGAACCTTGTGAAAGACCCTCAGCAGTGCGAAGTTACTATGCTAAGAGAAGATAAGAATAAAAATGGAAAGAGGAATCCAGAGACTCATATCACAGGAAAGAAGGCCAGAAATCTCAGTAAGAAGAAAGCAAAGTTAGAAAAATTGTAGGAGGTTCTAGAGAGGACTTTGAAGAAAGCAAGCTTACAAAAATTGAACCTCGCCGGAATAGAAAAACAACGCAAACTGGAACTTCGCGATGGAGAAGCAATATGACCGTTGGAGGCATCCTGACCATTAGAATGATGCTCCAAAACGGCTAGAAACGCAGTTATTGCCGGAAATATCTCCATTGGACCATTGGGACTGCACCACAACAGATGGAATCATATTGATTGAAGCATTCCTGCTTGTTAGAGGAGTCTGTTACGACGTTTCTTATTTAATCCGTCGAATGCCTCATCAGGGACACTTTTTCAAACTGAGATATTCGAGTCCATAGAGAACGGATTGCTATCGCATTGTGAGTGTCCAGTCGTCTACCCAAGAAATTTGATCACGAGCGTGCATGTCGGGCGACCTTAGTGCAGTAGAGAAATCTATAGAAGAGATTTTGATCGACCTTATGGCTGAGAAGGTCATGTATGCAAGAGTATAGGCCTCGTCGACAGCCAGATTTCAAGCATCCCCCTCTATTGCATGTCAATATAGTTGATCAGCAACTGAGAAAAGAAGCAAGCACCGCGATGACCTAGAAAACGTGAAGCTCATCCCGTCGATCTTTCCCGACTACATCTCACCTATGGCTAGCACGGTTGGTCATGACAGCATCCTGTGTGACTCCAAGTACAGGCTCATCACTACGTACCTCCCAAAAGAGATACGCGCAATCAGACCGCAGCTAGGACTTATCATTGATCTTAAGATCAGTGACTTTAACCTGGGATATAGGAAGAATTATGCATTTCTTTCACCGCATAGGTACTTGACAAAGACGACTGGGAAGAAGTTGAAGATAGTCCCCCAGCCATGGATTAAGGATATTGTAAGGTCCACTATCGTCGACGTCATGAAGATACCCCACTTTGGCAGACATGAGGAGGTTAATGCATGCGTTAAACTCCTCCTGTCGTGCTACCATGGAGGCTATCTATGGTTAGATAGATGCATGACTGTGGATCCGGCATTGATCCACATGATCACTGGATTGAGAATGCAGGGACCAGACCCTCAAAACTTCTACCCAAGGAAGGCTATGGAACGCACCTTAGCGTAACGTATAAAGGAAATGCATGGCGATGTGTAGAAGGGGAAGCAAGGCTACAAGGTAGCCTCCATCCAAGATGGCGCAGTGCGCCTAACTTGTTAGTTGATCGCTAGTAAGCACGTTAGGAAAAATAGACCAATGCAAGTCACGGGGCTTGTCATCAACCTCGCAGGGAAGTGCATTGAAGGGATGCAGATGAACTGGGCAAGCTACCTCGTCAATGAGTTGGAAAAGGACTACCGCGAAGTGCAGAACTAAGGCTATGAGTTCCACTTTAGCTGGTTATTGATCCTCATAGCATTTTTCACTTGGGAAGCAATGGAAATCAAATGTGGTGTTTCACACTTACTACCTACAGGTCATGTGAGCCATTCACTCATTCCCCTGAATGATTCCGAACACCTTGCATACTTATAAGAAACTAGCGAAGTTCCACGTAGACCAACACTTCATCTACATCACTACATGAAGGGATGAAAGCAAGGAGGAGTTGCAGTCGTATTAAAAATTAACTGATGAAGACATGGAGGAGATAACCAAGGAATGGTCATTGAATTCCTTGTACCAATCGAGAAGACAAAGCTATCCAACCCTGACATCATCAAAATCCCTTTGGTCACCTGAGAAGAGTATAATGGATCGAGTAGTGCTAAGAAGAAGAAGAAAAAGGAAGAAGTGCAGGACATAAACAGTGCATCAGAGGAAACTGCGCCTGATTCACCTAGAGGAGGAGGAGGTGACAAAGTAAACCATGAAGAGGAAGGGGAAGAAGACAAGAAGGAAAAGGGTGAAGTGACACTGCTGAAGGATCCCCTTACAGAGGCTGAAATGTCAAATAAAGGAAGGTTTCTCCAAACAAACCCTTAGCATGGAATAACTCACGAGCTAATAAACCTTAGTCATAGAATGTGCTCATAGTGGATGATATTGACCTCATCATCACAACTATAGAATATACTTCGGAGGATATTTTGTAGTGAAACGAAGAAAATCAGGAGACAATGTATGAAAGAATTGAGGCGAAGCTAAAAGGGCTACAACAAGCACTCTATTTGAGCCGCATAGTGTCTACTACATCATCATCACTAGAAGGTATAGAATTGGGGGATGAGCCCACCCAACTGCAAAGGATAGAATATGTTATAGAGGCTCACCTTTGACGAGTATAGGAAGAAAAGGAGAAGGCCACAGAGGCCTTGAAGTAAGAAAAGGAGGAATCCCTACAACAACTTCGGGTTGCACAACAAGAGAAAGATGACCTATGAGCGAAGTTTGAAGAGGAAAGAGAGCAGATCTAGAGAGAAAAATACCAACTGCTCATGGAGAAGATTGGGGTTAGAGAAGCAGTAAATAGAGCACTTCACTCTGTTTCGGGCTTGGACCAAATTGAAGAAGAGATAGCTGAGATCCAAGTGGGGAAGCTCGTTGAAGCCATTCAACAGCTTCAAGCATGAGTAGCAGAGACAAAACTGCAAGCAATGTCGAGAACTCGGTAGGAAGTGCGAGATCAAAGGGAAGAAATTGTCAGAAGCAGAGTAGAAAGAATCAGGGCGTTAGCCACAGAATGCAAGAAACTCAGTGGCTAAAGTGTGCAGACCTATGAGCACCTTCCAGAAGACCTGGGTCTAAGGAGATTGGAGGCACACCTCTAGGAGGCGAAGCAGTAGGCATCGACTGTGCAAGCACAACTGAAGCATATTACGGCAGTGGTGAAGATGAAAATTTCACAGGAGCAGCATGTAGTCCAACAGAAGGTCACTGTCATCCAGAATCGAGTTATGGAGGTGACCCAGTTACTCCATCCGATGCAGGACAAATCCTACACCCTCTTTGAAGAGATCGAGGGACAAGGAGCATAGCTGGAATAGGTGGTCGCAACAGTGGAACAACGCCTAGAAGGTCCTGTCACTGAGCAAGTAATCCAGGAGTTCGTTGAGCCAGAGGCTCTAGCAAAGAAAAAAGTCGAGGCAGCTCAAGCTAAGCTCGATACCTTTGAAGGATAATTGCCCAGATCAGAGTGACTCAGGACAAGTCACAGGTGAGTTTTGGGGACATGTTGACCCTTGAATAGGTTTTGAGGAAACACTGGTCATGTTGACCATGTTTGGGACTTCGACAGGCTGGTTGAATATGGAGTGCCCAGGCGAAGCTAAGATCACAGGATCTCGCCCTTTTTGTGGGATTTTTGGTATTTTAGGGTTTATGTAATGGGTATGGGATGTCATCCCATGGGTCTTACCCATTTTTAGGCCCTTTTTGTAATGTATAAATAAGTATCTAGGTGATGTAAGAAGTATACCTATTAGGCCGATGGCTTAGTGCTAATGATAGCTATGTGCAAGAAGATGTGTTAAGGCTTCCAGAGCTAAGTGAAAGTGTTTTGTAAGTGCTTGGTGCAGACAGATTATGTAAGGCTTTGTTATTTGATCCAACTTAAGGAAGGAGGATCTGGCAAGGTGCGTGCATATCTCCTATCCTATGCGGAGTCGGCTTGTGGCCCTATGCATGTAAGAAGATTGAAGGAAACTAATAAAGAAGAGAAGAAGGGTTGGTGGACGTAGCCCCACACTGGGGTGAACCATGTATATCTTGTGTCAATGAGCTTTGTGTTATGTTGATAATGTTGTTTATGTATTTACTTTCTTATTATAATGATCCTAATGCATGACAGATAAGATCCATTGATGCTTAGTGATTTATATATAAATGAATGCTAGATTTACTATGATGCTATGTGCTAATGGTTAAATATGCTTGTTACTGCGATGACCTATAATTAGGGTTTTAACCTGTGATGTGAATAAGATTTAAAGACTAATGAATGTTATTTTCTAATTGCTATGTTAAATTATTGTGATCACAGATCTGTGTCCCAACTAGGTTTCAGACACTTGAGTCCTGCAAACCCCCCTGCCTCTACCTCAGGTGAGACTTCATCTACTTCGTAGTTGTTGTCGAAAGGGCCAGTCGTTAGGGTTTCGTTGGTGTGTTGTTGAAGCGTTGAACCCTGGGTTTGCCCCTGTGCCAACAGAGACACATCTTCTAGGATTGACAGACAGATTCCATGGGTTGAGGAGGCTAGATCATAGCTTCATATACTTCTAGGAGATGTGATATCTCCTAGAGGATTCCCTTACTTCAATAGACCTTACTATAGTGACAATGGAGAAAACTAGTTAGAAGGATTGGGATATGGATATTTTTCCTTGAGATGATAAGGGAAGTTGGTGGTGACTTCCAAAAATATCTACAAGTTCAAACATGTTTTTGATGGTAGCATAGAGATGTACAAATCCTGACTTGTGGCCAGAGGATTCTCCCAGCAAGAGGGAGACAATTATGACGAGACACTTTCTCCAATAGTCATAAGAAGTATACATAGAGAATCCACAAGATACATGAGAAGGAGTCTCATGTCTTCATATTGAAGAAATATTTGTACATGCCTAAGGAGGCACCCAGGACATGATATGCCAGATCAGACAGTTTCCTGATGACCTTGGGCTTTACCAATAGTAAAGAAGATTGCAACCTTTACTACAAGGTTTTGGATGATGGACCAATGGTATTATTTCTATGACATGTTTCTAATAGGATATGAGAAGCTCATCACTAAAATTAATAGGAATCTTTCTACAAAATTCGATATGAAAGACCTGGGTATGATGCATTATTTCTTGGGTCTAGAAGTGTGGCAGATATTTGATGATATTTTCCTGTGCCAAGGAAAATATGTTGTAGATATTCTAAAGAAATGCGGAATGATGAATTGTAAAATCCATTCATACACCGATGGTGACAAATTTGAAGTTATTGAGTGATACATCTTCAGAGACAGAGGATTTCAGCATGTGCAGATAAATGATTGGTTCATTGATGTACTTAATGAACATGAGACTAGAAATATGTTTTGCGGTGAACACATTGAGTCAATATATGGTTGAGCCAAGAGGTGTTCACTTGATTACAGGAAAAAATGTGATGAGGTACCTAAATGTTACAATTGATTATGGACTCATATATGCTTCAGATAGTGAGATAATCCTACAAGGATTTACTAATTCAGATTGGGTCTATAGTGTTGTAGACCGGAACAGTACATATGGATGTTGCTTCCGTATTGGATCAGCTATGATCTCATGGTTCAGTAGGAAGCAGATGAGTATGGTGCTTAGTATGGCTGAGGCAGAGTACATAGTAGCGTGTTCAGCCAGCAATGAAGCAGTGGCTTCAAAAGTTGCTTGTAGGATTGTTTAATCTCAATTTAGAGACAACTTGTATCTGGTGCGACAACCAGATTTGTTGTTGTAGAACCCAATGTTTCATGACAATTCCAAGCATATCGAGATCAGTTAACATTATATCATAGATATGGTGTAGAAGGGAGAAATGAAGCTCCAGTATGTCACTACAGATGAGCAGGTAGCGGGAAGTTTTGTGTTCCCAAGATAGTGAGAAGTGTTCCCCACGCAGCGGGAAGTGGTGTGTTCCCCAGGTAGCAAGAAGTGTTGCGAAAGTGTGATGGATTACAGATGCGACTCCAGTGAATAGCATGTGATTCATGATCGAGCACTGTCCGTGGCATCAGTCAGAGTGATTTGTATGGATACTCCAATGATAAAGCCTAGTACATCGAGTTATTGCTACCAAAGTGATAAATCCCGGTACACAAATGGCTACTCCAATGACAAATCCTAGTACATCGAGTTACTTCTACCCCAGTGATAATTCATTGTATGCAAATGGTTACTCTAATGAAAAGGATGGTACGTCGAGTTACTTCTACCTGAGTGATGCCGATTATTTTCGGTATGAAATGAGAGCACAGATATAACACATAAATATAATGAGATATTGAAAGATCAAAAATAATATATTAGAGGTATATCGTAAATATAACCAGAGGCCAATATATACAGTAATACACAATTTCTATTAATGAGCGAAAATGTACAAAGACTCCAAAATTACAGAGTGAAAGACTCGTTAGAACGGTGGCATCATATCTCTAAGAAGAGATGTGACAGCTACTCACATTTGTAAGAAGATGATTCTTACAATGAGGCTCCAAATGCCTTTTTAACATAATTAAAATCCAAAATCCTAACCTCGGAAGATGAAAAACCAAAAGGTTTGTGGGCCCCGATGGAGGTAGTTGATACGTTAACTTCCCGAGGGCGTAACTTTTTCATACAATCTTTGTTTGGGGTGCTCAATACACCGTTGGAAAGGTCTAACTGAGAAGAACGATTTTTTACTAGTCTAGCTTAGCTCCATTGGCAGTCTCTTGGGACCCAAATCCCCAAAAAACATCATTTAGGGCCTCAAAATGTTCCCAGAAGTTTGGAACCCGAAAAAAATATCGAAAAACTGCCAAGATGGAAAACTATTTTTCAAGATCGTGGAATAGGTGGGTGGCCACCGTTATCCACCTAGATCAATCCTCCCTCCTTAGGAAGCAATGGTCTCCATTGTGTTGAGCTCTCGGGGGAGAGAGAGAAGCTTTTGCTAAATCTGAATCTTGGTGAGTTGCTTGCCTTGCTGGAGACGTCGCATTACTCAATTTGAGGAAGGATGTCACGAACCTGTTGCTGGCAGGGTTGAATCTATTCAACCAGTCTGGCTACCTGAGATGATTGTGTGCAGAAGGAATTTGCGTGCTTTTCTGCAATCTTGTCGACCTACTTTTGTTGGATAGAAGGTGCTTGGGTCGAGGTTTTAGTGTTTGTATTATCCTTCTATTCAACTTTTGAGCAAACTGTGAAGAAGTTAAATTTTGTAGTATGAGATACTACCTTACGGCAATGTTTAAGTGGGATAGTAGTCAGAATTACCTTTCGTATTTTGTAGAGATGACCCCTCAGAGTAACAATGACACTATGGGGTCGATATGCATAAATAGCATGGCGCTTCCACATATATGGTTGGCCCAAGAGAACATCGCAAACATCTAGCGGGGAAACATCACATAATACCTCATACTTGAAGGGATGGATGTTGTATGACAATCGACACTGCTAGCTGACACGAAGATCTCGTACCTGGCGAAGCCACCCGATGTTGTATGGTTGTAGGTGTGGTGTTGTTGACAATCCCAACTGTTTGATGACCTCTGTTGAGATGAGGTTCTTATGTCTTCTGCTAACAACAATAAAATGCAGTAGGGTCCCCTTCACCCACATCTATGAATGAAAAATGTGCTCCCCCTCTTCAGGATCTGTTGGATCTTCTAGTTGAATTGTTGTGGTCATGACAATAGCAGTGGGGTCTGCGTCGATGATTTGTCCTCTATCAGTAATTTCTAAATCAGGGTTCGGCTCCTTGTATTTGATCTCAGACACCAATGACTATTTTGAGCAACATTCATCAGTGTTGTGCCAGGGGATTTTGTGGAAATCACACCATTTTCCGGTGTCCTTCTTTGTCTTCTTGTGACCCTTCTTTTCCTATGGGTTGGACTGGTTTTCGGGAGGTTGTTTGTTAGGGTCTTCTTTATCATAATTTGGTTGTTGCGGATTTGCAGACCTGAACTACCATTTATTATGGTGCTTAAACTTCTACTCAATTTTAACAGCATATCGATAAGCAAAACCGAGTGATGAGATGTCCAGAAAATCCATTTCAATTTGGATGTATATGTGTAGAGCCTCGCAGTATTTTAGAACCAAATGTCATTCGAAATCCTTGATACCCATCTTGGTGTGCAAGGTATGGAAGGTATTGGTGAAATATGGAACTGCTTAGCCCCTTTCTTTCCACAGTGTGTTCCATCTCATATACTGGTCCTCATAGCTGCCAACAAGGTAATATTGTTCCTCTACCGCATCCACAAAAAAATCCCAAGTGGGCTCGGCCCCATATATTCCAGACTCCTCTATGTAAATTTTCTCCCAGTAAGTTTCCCACCAAAGTTTGACATGGAGGAGAGCCTTAAGAAGTGCTAAGGTGATATTTTCCCTATCGAAAAAATGGTGAACAGATAAATATCATTCTAGCAAATTTAAGAATTTGTTTACGACATCCACATCTATCTGACCTTCAAATATGGGAATATCAAAATTAACATGTACCTTGAAAGGATATATGCTTCCAAAGTGGTCGCATGATGAATATTTGTCAGTTGTTATCGGCAGGGGTTGAATTATGTGGGAAAAAATCTCCATCATTTCATCCCTTTGTCACGTGAGATCTTGCTCAAGCAACAGATTAATAGAATCTTTTACTCCGTCATTTTTATTTTCTTCCGCCATGGAGGCTTTCTTGGGCGTGTGAGAGATATTTTTCTCAAGAGAGACAAGCTCGAGACCCAACTTTCTATAGTCGAACGTCATCAGGAACATACACTGAAAAACGATCAAGACCAGCTTGCTCTTATACCACTGATCCGAATTATTTTCAGCACGAAATGAGAGCGGAGATATAACACAGAAATATACTGAGATATTGAAAGAACAACAATAATATAACAAAGTTATATCGTAAATATAACCAGAGGAAAACATATACAGTAATACACAATTTCTATTAATGAGCGAAAATGCACAAAGACTGTAAAATTATAGAGTGAAAGACTCGCTAGAATGGTGGTAGCTTATCTCTGAGAAGAGATTTAATGGCTACTCGCAATTGCAAGAAGATGATTCTTAAAATGAGGCTCCAAATTCCTTTTTAACATAAGTAAAATCCAAAACCCTAACCCCGGAAGATGAAAATCCAAAAGCTTTGCGGGCCCCGATGGGGGTAGTTGATACGTCAACTTCCCGAGGGCGTAACTTTTTCATACGATCTTTGTTTCGGGTGCTCAATATACCGTTGGAAATGTATAACTGAGAAGAAACATTTTCGACTGGCCCAGTTAGTTCCATTGGTAGTCACATGGGCCCTAAATCCCCAAAAAACGTTGTTTAGGGCCTCAAAATGGCCCCGAAAGTTTGGAACCCGAAAAACTACCAAAAAACTGCCAAGATGGAAAATTGTTTTT
>SNQJ01S0063116.1:0-14378 GCA_010110895.2 Picea sitchensis | reverse complement strand
AGAATTTTAAGCATCCAAAATGGAAATTGTGACGGGTTAAAAAACAAGGGCGGCTCCAACATAGGCTCCAACTAGGGATCTTGCCTTCCTGTGAGGCGGGAAGAACAGTAGACCACGTGCCAAAATTGGGCAAATGGAGTCGAAAGCTCAATCCTGCGAAAAATTCCAAGGAAAAAATGATCGAAAGGGGGAAAAGACTCTGTTTTTTACCTCGAGAAGTTTTTCAAAATTAGATACTCTTTCTAAGCACGGCTGTAGTCTCTTTCACAATTTTCCATTTCCAACTACTAACTTTGGGTGTGTTTTAAGATAGTCGAAACGACCCTAGGAGACTCAACAGATCTTGTGGCTCTCGGCTTGCATCAAAAGAATGAAATTACATATTTTTAACCGAGAAGTCCCGTCTGAACTCAGGATGTGGATCAGGTTTTTAGAAAGTATTGGTTACTAGAGTAGAGCGATATTCATGTATAACAGCCTTACAGATATCTCAGACATTGCTTCACTGCCAACGAACCTGTTCAGTACCCCGGTGAAGTTATCTGGCCCCTTTTACTGAATTTCCTTTCACCACTTCGTAAATTTTTTATGCATTTAAATGCTAAGACGAGGGCAATCATTTATGAATTTCCTTTCATCATCTTCCTGGACTAGGTGGGGGCAATCATTTCTGAATTTCCTTTCACCACCTGTCTTATAATTTATTTTTTGAGCGCGAAGATGGGGGCAATCAGTTTGTATCAGGGCTGATATTTGTGTAATATTTTGCATCAGAGGTCTGTCAACTTACTTTGATTACTCGGTACCAATCTTCCCTTGACCTTCACAACACCTTCGTTCTTAGGGAGACAGGGAAAATAATTTTTTAAGGGGTATCCTTTTTGAGCAAGCTTTGATTCTTCCAATGCTGTTGAAAAACCTAGGAAAGTTAGGATCGCTCTAAACGTTCCTTCTCTTAGCAGGGGATCAAGTAGTTGTGGAGACCTGCTTATGAAAATATGTCTAAAAATTATGAACAGAAGAAAACAGAAAATGCAAAAGGTAATAAAAATGCATGTATGTACACAAATTTTGTTTTATTTTACTTTTATTTTTTATTTTTTATTATTATTTTTTTTTAATGGCAATTGTTATGTCATGTAATGTTTGAGATATCGCCCATTGACAGGGGCGCTGAGGACTTCTCCGTCGATGTTTTCCAGTAGGAAGGAATTTTTTCCTTCTGGAGCCGAGACCCTGAATGGTCCATACCAGAGGTGGTCAAATTTACCATGCTTCACGGCTTCCTCCTTCCTTGCATCCCATCTTAGTACTGAGTTACCTGGAAGGAATTCCCGGTCCTTTGCCTTGCGATCAAATAATTCTTTCATCTCCTCCTGGTACTTCTGCATTTTTTCTTCGACCTCAACTCTATGTTGTTGAACCTCGATCAGCTGGTTAATTCTCCTGGTTGCATGATTTGGTTCTTCGTTTTGATCCTGTCATAGCTTCATCACTGGCAGTGCCAGGTTTATAGGTAGTACCACCTCTGTCCCATAGACCATTTGAAATGGTGAAATGTCGATAGACCTTTTAGTGCTGATGCAGTTCGCCCATAATGCATATTTCAAGTGCACATGCCAAGACCTTTTATTCTCATCCAGTACTTTCTTGATTATGTTCACCAGGCTTTTGTTAGATGATTCGGCCAATCCGTTCCCCTGGGGGTAATATGTAGTAGAATGGTCAAGAACGATATTATACTTCTGGAAGAAGATGATCATAGCCATAGATTTGAATGCCTGGGTGTTATCGGTGACTATCTTTTGAGGACACCCGAATCTTGCTAAGATGTTATCCTCCAAGAAATCGATCACCACCGAGTATGTTGCCCTTTTGGTTGGAATGGCCTCCACCCACTTGGTAAAATAATCTGTAGCTGTTAGGATCCACTTATGCTGAGCACTGGAATGAGGATTAATTTCCCCTATGAAGTCTAGACCCCATTGTTGAAATGGAGCTTCGGCTTTGACTGGAACGAGTGGCAGAGCAGGGAGTTTCTGTTTACCACCGAATATTTGACAAGGGTTGCACGCACGTACTTTGGCATTGACGTCCGAAAATAGTTTCGGCCAATAGTATCCGACCCTCAAGATCTTGTAGGTTGTTTCTCTCCATGCATGGTGTCCTCCACAAACTCCTTCACGAAATTCCTCTATAACCCGTGGAGTTTCCGACTCAACCAAACATACTAGCAGGAACCCGAGTGGATCCTTCCAATATAGATGGTTTTCAATGATGCAATATTTTACAGCGTGGAGTTTTAAAGTTCTACATTTGGTTGGTGATAGCCCATCTGGGCATTTTAGGTTTAACAAGTAGAACACTATGTATTTATACCTGTCTGACAATATGAACTTTTCCTCGATTTTTCTTGGATCTGTCTGGTCATCCGGCTCGTGCGGGTGTGTGTCTCCATCTTCTTCTTGGAGGCAATTAATATCAAGAGCTCTAAGATTCGACTCAGCCAAGAGTTTGGCCAGACCCTGCCCCTTTATCAATTTAGTCGGTTTGACTTCCAGATCGAATTCTTGTATTTTGGTGAGCCATCGCCCTCGTTCTCCATCACTGGCCGGCTGTACCAATATGTCTTTTACAGAACTGGTGGGCACATACGCGATTATTTTTTAATGTAGCACATAGGTCCTAAATGCTTTCAATGCTTTTACCATTGCGTATGCTTTTTTTTCCATTATGTCATATTTCAGTTCTGCATCTCTGAGACTTTTGCTGAAAAACACTATCGGTTGCTCGAACCCCTCTTCATTTTTCTGCAAGAGTACCGCGGCGATGGTATGTTCGGAAGAAAAAGAGAAGATGAGAAAATCTTTCAGATAATCTAGACTTGCTAACACAGGTGCCTCACATATGACTTTTTTAATATGTGCAAACGATGCCCTGGCCTCGGTGGTCTAGTTTACCCCGCTATCCTTCTTCAACATTCCTGTAATCAGTTTGACAATTTCAGGGAAATTGGGAATGAATCTTCGTAGAAAATTTATCTTTCCTAAGAATGATTGAATTTCTTTTATATTTCTAGGGATAGCGATAGTATCTATTGCCTCAATCTGCTTAGGATCAATCCTGATTCCCTCCTTAGACACGACATGGCCCAGAAGCTTACCTTCCCGCATAGCAAAATGTGATTTCTTTGGATTCAGGGATAGACCAAACCTGCGGTACTTTTCGAACGTCTGTATTAGATGCATCAAATGTTCTTCATCAGTTTTAGAAAAAACCATCAGATCATCAAGGTAAATGACTATGAACTTGTCCCTTTCTCCCACGAAAGCGATGTCCATAGCTCACTGGAAAGTGGCCCCTGCATTCATCAAACCAAAAGGCATTTTGATGCAGGAGCATCCCTCATGACAAGTAAAACCAACGTGGAAGCAGAAGCCAGCTGGAAGACGTCCAACGCAAGTTTTTGAATTTTTAAATTTTCTCTTGAAGTTGATGCGCTGAACATAAATGAGATCATTTAATTTAGGCGCCTTGGTAAAAATGTAATCAGACCTTGAGCCATACGCTCTCGTCTTAGATAGACAGAGGCATTTATAGTAGTAGTTGTAGGTAGATAGAATTGAATTCTTAGATTAGACAGTTCTAGAAGGAAGAGGGAAAAACAGATATAGACACCCTCATTTGTATCATTGTAACATTAGAAAGAGAGAGCAATAGGAGCAAGAAGAGTCTAGAGCATAGGAGAATAGCAGAGAGTTGTAGAAAACCACCCATGTATAAATCTTGAATTAATAGAAGAAGTTGATTCAGATTCATGGCTGTTGTGTTATTCTCTGTGTATGTGTGTTGAATGCTCTGCTTATGAATATTACTTCCTATTATGCATTTGTTATTATGCTGTGTGAATGATTTCGTGGGTTAAGATCGAAATCTGAGAGGAAGTAAGGTGAGTTACAATTGTTTCTCTCTTGAGCAAGGATTCCTGCAAGGAGTGCGTTGACAAAAGGCTCAGAGAGTTAACTCTTGTTCTCAAACCACTCAGAAGTGAAAGTGGGTTGCTGAAGCCATGCAAGGAGTGCGCAGGCTAAGGAAGAAGAGTCTCAGTCGTGAAACTGAGCGAAAGTGTTGAAGGACTGCTTCTACGGCATACGCAGAGTCAAAGGAAGCTCGAACAGCTGAAGTGTTCACAGGGTTGCCACAAAGAGTGCGTGCAAAGAACCCCGTTGAGGTCGAAGAAATTTGGAAAAGCTCAGGAAGGATAGGCCTCTAAGTCGCTGAAGATCAGCGCAGTCAAGTGTAACTTGAAGTCGGAGAGAACGTCGCAGGTTGGCGAAGCGGCGAAGGAATCTCGTAGAGAGATACCCTTTTCATTTCGTGGGTTATACAAGGGAGAACAGACGGTCGAAATCTTCTAAAGAGATTTTGCAAAGTTCCGAGGGCCATTAGATCTTGCAGAGATACAAGGAGGTTACGGCGATAAGATTCCGAAGGGTTTGAAGTGGCGAGAAGGTTGAGAGCCGTCCATATGAGGAGGACAGGTGGAAGAGATCGGTGATCTCTTGAAATCGGGAGTTCGCAGGTGGAAAACCCAAGTATTGGGTACTCCAAGTCACGAGTGGCGAAGTGGCGAGATATTTGGAGCCATCCATCTGAGGAGGACAGGTGGCAGAGATCGGTGATCTCGCTAACTCAGGAGTTTGCAGAGTGAAAGCCCAAGTATTGGGTGTTCAAGGTCGCGAGGCGATGAAGTGGTGAAAATATCGTAGCCATCCATATGAGGAGGGCAAGTGGTGAGAGATCAAGAGATCTCGCGAACTCGGGAGTTCACAGGTTGAAAGTCCAAGAATTGGGTATTCAAAGTCGTGAGGAACGAGGACGCGAAGCGGTGAGAGATTGGTAGTCATCCATCTGAGGGGACAGGTGGTAAGAGATCAAGAGATCTCTCGAACTCGGGAGTTCACAGGGTAAAGGCCCAAGTATTGGGTGTGCAAAGTCGCGAGGCGACGAAGGAGAGAGAATATCGTAGCCGTCCATCTGAGGAGGACAGGTGGCGAGAGATCAAGGGATCTCGCGAACTCGGGAGTTCGCAGGTTGAGAGTCCAAACATTGGCTACTCAAAGTTGCAAGGACGCGAGGTGGCGAGAGAAGGACAGTCGTTGGATCCATAACACTGGAGGACCATTGGATCTACGTGAGGGATCGTATCTCGGGACCTCACAAGAAAAGGTTCGAGAGTTTGGTCACGGGGATCGCGAGGTCACGAGACAGCGATATCCCGACAGCTGGAGGATATTGTAGGCCATAGCAGAGTGCAAGTGGAATACAGGTGGCACAGAGCCTCGGGATCTCGCTGCAAGAAGTCCCGAGGTATTGGCATTAGGATTCATGAAGTGTTGAGGAGCCGAGCTTCGTGTGGACACGTGGCAGAGTATAAGGTGGGACCGCGTATATCGGGGACTCACGAACTAGGAGGGTAAAAACTCGACGGTTCAACTGACGAGGTCAAGAGGTTGCGAGGTCGCGAACTCGCGAAAGGTGCTAACATTAAGCCTAGCCCACGGTTGCATGTGGAAGGAGTTATACCCGTATTGCCAGATCGGGTATCGCAAGATTTTAAAGGAAAGTTTGAAGGTTTGAGTCACGAACTCGCGAGATAGCGAGATTTAGTTGATCTCCCGGTAGAAAGGGGGAGATCTCAGGGAAGATTGTTGTGGGTGTAGATTTCCCGGTAGGGAAATAGAAGAACCTTCGATTTCTTGGGGCCGAGGAGAAGAAGGTCGTGTGGGAGCGGACGTGCCCTGGGTGAGGGACAGTCTGCATCAAGTGGTATCAGAACTAAGAAATGTCTTTGCTTTCTGTAGCAGATAAAAAGGAGAAATCACCATGCCGCCAAGGAGAAGAGGTAGACAATCACCCGATCCAGAGGAGGAAAGGGAATTGTCCAGAGAAAGGGAAATGTCCATAGACAGAGGTAGGCAAGTGCAGAATCCAAATATGGAGAGAGAAGTGTGAAATATTCATGCCAGAATGGAGGACATGGAGATAAGACAAAGGTGAAACGTTGATGCAGGAGATATCAGTGAATCCGAGGATGAAGGTGATGCTGGATGTGAAGAAGAAGAAATCCCAGCGGAAGATGCAGCCAATGAGCGTTCAATTAAGGCTGTCGCTCGGATGAGTTTGAAAACAAAGATTGACATTCCAGCTTATGAAGGGAGTCTAGATGCAGAAGAGCTGTTAGACTGGATTAGAGCTCTTGACACTTACTTCAATTATGAAGATATAGAAGATGATAAGAAGGACAGACATGTCGTCACAAGATTAAAGGGACATGCAGTTTTGTGGTGGGATGAACTGCAAGCTGACAGGCATTGCCAAGGCAAGCAGAAAATTAAGAGCTGGGACAGGATGATTGCAAAGATGAAGGCAAAATTCATTCCCAGGGACTATCAAATTTCTCTGTTCAGGAGGATGCAAAACCTGAGACAGAAGCTGATGACAGTGAAGGAGTATACTGAGGAGTTTTACAGGTTGAATATCAGGGCAGGTCATCGCGAAAGCTATGACGAAAAGGTGGCCAGGTATCTAAATGGCCTGAGGTATGAAATTCAGGATGAATTAAATATGCCAACCATCCAAACGGTGGAGGATGCTTACCAATTGGCTCTGAAAGCTGAGGAGAAGATCAGACGTAAACAAAGTTAGAGAGGCCAAGGCAGAAGTCAGCCCAAAGGCAAAGCAGTTTCCCAAGATAAATATCAGAAGCCCAAGGAGGAATGGAAGAAACCTTAGGGAAAGGTTTAAAGAGGTGGAACCTCACAGAGAAGGCCATATGTTGAGCAACAAGGACAACAAATTGAGCAAAGAGGGGGATATGCTTATAATGATAGGTTTCCTCATACCAGAGGTAGAGGAAGAGGAAGAGGTGGAGTAATTCCATGCTTCACGTGTGGAAAGAATGGGCACAGGTCGTTTGAGTGTCCAGAGAAAAAGAAAGAAACTGGAGAGACTCACATCGCCGAGGCACAGAGGCGAGATGTTGAGACAGAGTACACTGAAGTCGGAAGATCGCTAGTGATGCGGAAATTTCTTTTGACGCCAGAGAAAGAGATGGAGAACTCAGCGCAAAGGAATAGTCTTTTTAGGACTGCTTGCAAAACCAAGGATAGAGTGTGCAAAGTCATCATGGACAGTGGAAGCACAAATAATCTCGTTTCAACCGAGATGGTGGAAAAGCTGGAGCTGGAGACAACTGATCATCCAATCCCATATAAAGTTTCATGGCTACAGAAGGGACATCAGGTAAATGTCACTAAATAGTTCTTAGTTGACATAAAGATAGGAGGATATAATGATAAAATTTTATGTAATGTTAGTCCTAAGAATGTTTGTCATTTATTGTTGGGTAGACCATGGCAGTATGATAGAAATGTAATCCATGATGGGAGGATGAACACCTATACCCTAAAGAAGAATGAGAGGACTCACATGTTGTGTCCAATTGAAGATAAAGAGGTGAAGCCGGAAGTAAGCAACAGAGTACTTCTCATGAGTGGGAAGGAACTTCTTACAGAAGTTAAGAAGAAGGAGGATCTACAATTCTTTGTGGTCAGAAAACTGAGAATTGTTCTGATAAGCACAAGAGTGGATGATTTGCCAGAAGAAGTTCAGGAACTGCTGGAAGAGTTCGCTGATATTGTGGTGGACGAATTACCTCGTTCATTACCACCAATGAGGAGCGTGAGTCACCATATAGACCTCATACCAGGAGCTAGTTTTCCAAACAAAGCCGCGTACAGGTTGACGCCGCAGGAGAATGAAGAGGTTAAAAGACAGGTCCAGGAGTTGTTGGACAAAGGCTTGGTCAGGGAAATCTTGAGTCCATGTGTTGTTCCAATAGTACTCAGTCCGAAGAAAGACGGAGGCTGGAGGATGTGCACTGATTCAAAAGCCATCAACAAGATAACTATCAGGTATAGATTCCCATTGCCAAGGATGGATGATCTGATGGATTGCTTAAGTGGAGCAAATTTTTTTTCAAAGATAGATTTGAAGACTGGATATCATCAGATTTGTATGAGAGGAGGTGACGAATGGAAAACAACATTCAAGACAAACGAAGGTTTGTATGAATGGCTTGTCATGCCATTTGTCTTGACGAATGCACCGAGTACCTTTATGAGGTTGATGAATGAAGTCCTGAAGGATTTCATTGGGAAATTTGTCATTGTGTATCTGAATGACATATTGGTTTTCAGCAAGACAAAGGATGAACATTTGAAGCATTTGGCTACTGTGATGAGGAAGCTACAGCAGGAGAAGTTGCTGATAAACATGAAAAATTCCTCATTCATGAAGACATAACTCATTTATTTGGGGTTTGTTATATCTGCAAATGAGGCAAAAGAAAAGTACTCCACATATGATAAAGATTTCTATGCCATCATACAGGCATTGAAGAAATGGAGGCACTATTTGATTCCAAAGGAATTTGTTTTATATAGTGATAACCATGCATTACAATTTGTGACTCAACAGGAAAAGTTGAATCAGAGGCATGTTAAATGGGTTGAATACATGCAAAATTTCACTTTTGTGATAAAACATATTTCTGGTACTGCTAACAAAGTTGCTGACGCTTTGAGCAGGAAGTGTTTGCTGATGCAGGAGTTCAAAGTCCGGACATTAGGCTTTGATGATCTTAAGTACATGTATGTAGATGATTCAGACTTTAAGGAAGTTATGAAGTAGCTGAGAATCTAGTTCTCAGAGACAGAAGCCAGTGGATAGAGTACGTGATCTAGGACGTATTGTTGTTCAAAGGCAATCAACTTTGTATTCCAAATTGCTCCATCAGGGAGAACTTGTTGAAAGAGAAGCACAGTGGTGGATTAGCAGGACATTTTGGCCATGATAAGACATTTGCAAAGCTGAGAGAGTCATAATTTTGGCCAGGGATGTGGTCATAAGTCAAGAGGTTTGTAGACAGATGCAGTATTTGCCAGCATTCAAAAGGAAGGAAGCAGAATGCAGGATTTTATCAGCCATTTCCCATACCTGAGAAGTCGTGGGATGAAATTAGCATGGATTTTGTATTGGGATTGCCGAGGACACAAAGAGGTGTTGATTCCATCTTTGTGGTGGTTGATAGGTTTTCTAAGATGGTGCATTTTATTCCATACCATATGACCAGCGATGCGACTCACATCGCAAATTTGTTTTTCAAAGAGATTGTTCGACTTCATGGATTGCCGAAAAGCATAGTCTCTGACAGGGACACAAAATTCATAGGGCATTTCTGGATAACATTGTGGAAGAAGATGGGGACTAATTTGATGTTTAGTTCTGCTTATCATCCTCAGAGGGATGGACAGACAAAGGTGGTCAACAGAAGTCTGGGAGTCTTGTTGAGGAGCTTGGTGACAGAGCACCATAGCAGCTGGGATAGCATATTACTGCAAGCAGAGTTTGCTTACAATGACTCAGTGAACAGGAGCACAGGGAAAAGTCCATTTCAGACTGTATATGGAATGCAACCAAGAGGAGTTTCTAAATTGAGGGATTCAAAACAGACTGATACTAGCAGTGCTAGTGCAGGAGAATTCGTTGAAGCGATGAAGGAACTTCACAGCCAGGTGAAGGAGCGACTATTCAAGTCAAGTCAGGAGTACAAGCGCAGAGCATATCAGCATTGGAGACAACTTCAGTTTGAAGTTGGTGATCTGGTTCTGGAACATTTAAGGAAGGAAAGGTTCCTGAGAGGAACATACAACAAGCTGAAGATGAAGAAAATTGGGCCATGCAAGGTCTTAAAGAAAATGGGACAGAATGCTTATGAAATTAAGCTACCAGATGGGATCAGAATTTCTGTGATATTCAATGTTTCGGATTTATATCCATAAAAAGATGATGAAGCAGGAGAAGAAGGTGATGATCAACCAGAGATCTGGTGGTAAAAGCAGATGCCAGTTGCAGGAAAGCCACAGATGGAGCAGACACTGAATAAAAGACTGGGTAAGAAAACCAGGAGGAAAGAATATTTTGAATATTTGGTTAAATGGAAGGGACACCCAGTTGAAGATGCCAGCTGGGAGACTGAAGCAGAAATACTGAAGCATGGACATACCGTGCAGGAACTTATGGACAAGAGCCCATGCAAATTTTCAAGCGAGGGAGTATGATGCAGGAGCATCCCTCAAGACAAGTAAAACCAACGTGGAAGCAGAAGCCAGCTGGAAGACGTCCAGCGCAAGTTTTTGAATTTTTAAATTTTCTCTTGAAGTTGATGCGCTGAACATAAATGAGATCATTTAATTTAGGCGCCTTGGTAAAAATGTAATCAGACCTTGAGCCATACGCTCTCGTCTGAGATAGACAGAGGCATTTATAGTAGTTGTTGTAGGTAGATAGAATTGAATTCTTAGATTAGACAGTTCTAGAAGGAAGAGGGAAAAACGGATATAGACACCCTCATTTGTATCATTGTAACATTATAAAGAGAGAACAATAGGAGAAAGAAGAGTCTAGAGCATAGGAGAATAGCAGAGAGTTGTAGAAAACCACCCATGTACAAATCTTGAATTAATAGAAGAAGTTTATTCAGATTCATGGCTGTTGTGTTATTCTCTGTGTATGTGTGTTGAATGCTCTGCTTATGAATATTACTTCCTATTATGCATTTATTATTATGCTGTGTGAATGATTTCGTGGGTTAAGATCGAAATCTGAGAGGAAGTAAGGTGAGTTACAATTGTTTCTCTCTTGAGCAAGGATTCCTACAAGGAGTGCAGTTGAAGTCGTCCGCAAGGAGTGCGTTGACAGAAGGCTCAGAGAGTTAACTCTTGTTCTCAAACCACTCAGAAGTGAAAGTGGGTTGCTGAAGCTGTGCAAGGAGTGCGCAGGCTAAGGAAGAAGAGTCTCAGTCATTAAACTAAGCGGAAGTGTTGAAGGACTGTTGCTACGGCATACGCAGAGTCAAAGGAAGCTCGAACAGTTGAAGTGTTCGCAGGGTTGCCGTAAAGAGTGCGTGCAAAGAACACCGTTGAGGTCGAAGAAATTTGGAAAAGCTCAGGAAGGATTGGCCTCTGAGTCACTGAAGATCAGCGTAGTCAGGTGTAACTTGAAGTCAGAGAGAATATCACAGGTTGGCGAAGCAGCGAAGGAATCTCGTAGAGAGATACCCTTTTCATTTAGTGGGTTATACAAGGGAGAACGGACGGTCGAAATCTTCTGAAGAGATTCGCGGAGTTCTGAGGGCCGTTAGATCTTGCAGAGATACAAGGAGGTTACGGTGATAAGATTTCGAAGGGTTTGAAGTGGCAAGAAGGTTGAGAGTCGTCCATCTGAGGAGGACAGGTGGAAGAGATCAGTGATCTCGCGAACTTGGGAGTTCGCAGGTGGAAAACCCAAGTATTGGGTACTCCAAGTCACGAGTGGCGAAGTGGCAAGATATTTGGAGCCGTCCATCTGAGGAGGACAGGTGGAAGAGATTGGTGATCTCACGAACTCGGGAGTTTGCAGAGTGAAATCCCAAGTATTTGGTGTTCAAGGTCGCGACGCGCGAGGACTNACAGGTGGTGAGAGATCAAGAGATCTCGCGAACTCGGGAGTTCGTAGGGTGAAAGTCCAAGAATTGGGTATTCAAAGTCGCGAGGCGCAAGGACGCGAAGTGGCGAGAGATTGGGTAGCCGTCCATCTGAGGGAACAGGTGGCAAGAGATCAAGAGATCTCGCGAACTTAGGAGTTCACAGGGTAAAGGCCTAAGTATTGGGTGTGCAAATTTGCAAGGCATGAGGACGCAAGGTGACGAAGGAGCGAGAGGATCGTAGCCATCCATATGAGGAGGACAGGTGGCGAGAGATCAAGGGATCTCATGAACTCGGGAGTTCGCAGGTTGAGAGTCCAAACATTGGCTACTCAAAGTCGCCAGGACGCGAGGTGGGAGGAGAAGGACAGTCGTTGGATCCGGAATGCAGGAGGACCATTGGTTCTACGCAAGGGATCGTATATCGGGACCTCACAAGAAAAGGTTCGAGAGTTTGGTCACGGGGATCGTGAGGTCGCGAGACAACGATATCCCGTCAGCTGGAGAATAGTGTGGGCCATAGCGGAGCGCAAGTGGAATACAGGTGGCACAGAGCCTTAGGATCTCGCTGCAAGAAGTCCCGAGGTATTGGCATTAGGAGTCGCGAAGTGCCGAGGATCCGACGTTCATGAGGACGCATGGTAGAGTATAAGGTGGGACCGCGTATCTCGGGGACTCGTGAACTAGGAGGGTAAGAACTCGACGGTTCAACCTGCGAGGTCGCGAAGTTGCAAGGTTGCGAAGTCACGAAAGGCGCTAACATTAAGCCTAGCCCACGGTTGCATGTGGAAGGAGTTATACCCATATCACCAGATCGGGTATCGCAAGATTTGAAAGGAAAGTTTGAAGGTTTGAGTCACGAACTCGTGAGATAACGAGATTTAGCTAATCTCCCGGTAGAAAGGGGGAGATCTCGGGGAAAATTGTTGTGGGTGTAGATTTCCCAGTAGGGAAATAGAAGAACCTTCGAGTTCTTCGGGCCGAGGAGAAGAAGGTCCTGTGGGAGCGGACGTGCCCTGGGCGAGGGACAGTCTGCATCAAGTGGTATCAAAGCTAAGAAAAGTCTTTGCTTTTTGTAGCAGAGAAAAAGGAGAATTCACCATGCTGCCAAGGAGAAGAGGTAGACAATCACCCGATCCAGAGGAGGAAAGGGAATTGTCCAGAGAAAGGGAAATGTCCAGAGACAGAGGTAGGCAAGTGCAAAATCTAGATATGGAGAGAGAAGTGCGAAATCTTCGTGCCAGAATGGAGGACATGGAGATAAGACAAAGGCAAAATGCTAATGCAGGAGATATCAGTGAATCTGAGGATGAAGGTGATGCTGGACGTGAAGAAGAATAAATCCCAGCGGAAGATGCAGCCAATGAGTGTTTAATTAAGGCTATCGCTTCGATGAGTTTGAAAACAAAGATGGACATTCCAGCTTATGAAGGGAGTCTGGATGCAGAAGAGTTGTTAGACTGGATTAGAGCTCTTGACACTTACTTCGATTATGAAAATATAGAAGATGATAAGAAGGTCAGATATGTTGTCAAGAGATTAAAGGGACATGCAACCTTGTGGTGGGATGAACTACAAGTTGACAGGCGTTGCCAAGGCAAGTAGAAAATTAAGAGCTGGGACAGGATGATTGCAAAGATGAAGGCAAAATTCATTCCCAGGGACTATCAAATTTATCTCTTCAGGAGGATGCAAAACCTGAGACAGAAGCTTATGACAGTGAAGGAGTATACTGAGGAGTTTTACAGGTTGAATATCAGGGCAGGTCATCGCGAAAGCAATGACGAAAAGGTGGCCAGGTATCTAAATGGTCTGAGGTATGAAATTCAGGATGAATTAAATATGGAAACCATCCGAACGGTGGAGGATGCTTACCAATTAGCTCTAAAAGATGAGGAGAAGTTGAGCCGTAAACAAAGTCAGAGAGGCCAAGGCAGAAGTTAGCCAAAAGGCAAAGCAGTTGCCCAAGATAAATATCATAAGCCCAAGGAGGAATGGAAGAAACCTCAGGGAAAGGTTGAAAGAGGTGGAACCTCACAGAGAAGGCCATATGTTGAGCAACGAGGAAAACAAATTGAGAAAAGAGGGGGATATGCTTATAATGATAGGTTTCCTTGTACCAGAGGTAGAGGAAGAGGAAGAGGTGGAGTAATTACATGCTTCACATGTGGAAAGAATGGGCACAGGTCGTTTGAGTGTCCAGAGAAAAAGAAAAAAACTGGAGAGACTCACATCACCGAGGCACAAAGGAGATATGTTGAGACAGAGTACGCTGAAGGCGAAAGATCTCTAGTGATGTAGAAAGTTCTTTTGACGCCAGAGAAGGAGATGGAGAACTCAGTGCAGAGGAACAGTCTTTTTAGGATTGCTTGCAAAACCAAGGATAGAGTGTGCAAAGTCATCGTGGATAGTGGAAGCATAGATAATCTTGTTTCAACCGAGATGGTGGAAAAGCTGGAGCTAGAGACAACTGATCATCCAAGCCCATACAAAGTTTCATGGCTACAGAAGGGACATCAGGTAAATGTCACTAAACAATGCTTAGTTGACATAAGGATAGGAGGATATAATGATAAAATTTATGTGATGTTAGTCCTATGGATGTCTGTCATTTATTGCTGGGTAGACCATGGCAGTATGATAGAAATGTAATCCATGATGGGAGGATGAACACCTATACCCTGAAGAAGAATGGGAGGACTCACATGTTGTGTCCAATTGAAGATAAAGAGGTGAAGCCGGAAGTAAGCAACATAGTACTTCTCATGAGTGGGAAGGAACTTCTTACAGA
>SNQJ01S0063115.1:63989-78795 GCA_010110895.2 Picea sitchensis | reverse complement strand
AAAAACTATTGATTATTTCTCATATATTGTGCATGGTGTATTTGTGGTGTATTGGTGTAACTCTTATACTATTGTTCATTGATCATTGGATATAATTGAATGGTTTAAGTATAAGTTGAAAAATGTTTTTAAATTGTACTTGATATTGATTCACCCCCCTCTAAGTATCAACAACCTGTTGTAACTTCTTGTTCTTTCTCTCACAATATCCTCTCTCAGAATACAATATTCACAATGATACACAACCACAATACAATTTCCTCATAAAATAGGGTTGCACTCTAGGGGAAAAAACCCTAACATAACTTCTATCGTCATATCTGCGACCTTATAATGAACGATTCATATTTACTATGAAATTGTAATATACATTTATAAGACAATGTTTCCTTCAGGGGCTTCACCCCCGAACCCCAACTGAGGGCCTGCTTTCCCCCGGACCCCCAGCCAAGGAAATGAGCCCCTTGGACCCTGCAAGAGATCAAGCCCCCCTTGTAACCCCCCATGTGGAGGAGTGTACAATAATCCACAATGTACAACCTTCATGGGGTATAAACACGACTAAAAACAAAGACTCGCCAAGATGGTGTGGTATGATTATGAGATTATTTATAATAAGGTTAAATAAAATGTGGTGGTTGATGTTTTATCCTTGCAACTTGAGGAGGATGGATCCTTCTTTGACTTATCTTTACCTATTACAAGTTGAATGGATAACAAATGACACTTTAGTTCAACTCATCCAGGGGATTTAGGAAGATCCAAACTCTAATAAAGGGTATACATGGAAACAATATGCATTGAGGAATAAAGAGTGCATTGTTCTGGTAAACAATTCTACTTTAAAAGAAAGGGTTTTAGCTAAATTGCATTCATCACCTATAATATGTCACTATGCATTTTATAAAACCTACAAAAGAGATAAGAATTCATTCTTTTAGGAAGGAATTAAAACAAACATCCAATATTTTGTAGCAACTTATGACATTGTCCAAAGATACAAGGGTGAGACAGTGAAGATGCCAAGGGAATTGTAACTGTTAACGATTCCAAACACATGTATGGATGGACATATATATGGATTTTATTGTGGGATTCCCAAGAGTGGGTAATAAATTAGTGATCATGGTGGTAGTTGGCCATATTTCCAAATATGCTCATTCTTTTGCCTTATCACACCCATTTACCCCCTCATTTGATCATGTCTTCATAAAGCAAAATTTTCAATTACATGACATGCCCACTTTCATTTTTTTAGATCAGGTCCCTACCCTCACCAACACATTTTGGTAGGAGTTGTTTAAAATTCAGAGTACCCAGTTGAACATGAGAACTACATATCATACCCAAATAGATGGTCAAAACGAAGTGGTCAATAAGTGATTATAAACCTATTTTTCATGCTTTTCTTATGAGAAACCACACCGATAGGAATAAAGGATTCCCCTTGTAGAATGGTGGTAAAATAATACTTATCATAGAGCTACCAAAATGACACCATATGAAGTTTTTTGTGGCCAAAAACCCTTTTCAGTGACTTCCTATTTACCAAGCACCTCTAATATTTAGGTCATCAATAACGCACTTCAATCTAGAGAAGCCATTCTCCACACACTTGAAGACAATTGGTTATGTTTCAAAATAGAATGAAACAAAAAGTAGACCAACATTTGTCTAGAGGTTCTTTTACAGAAGCGGATCAAGCATTTATTCACCTTCAACCCTATAAACAAACATCACTCAAAGACAAAACACCCTAGAAATTAGCACATGATCTAATAAGTACTAATCTATTGGAAATATATACATCCTGAAGATAACACATTGGAACTAATAACTATTCTACAATAATTTCCTCATCTCTGGCCTTGAGGGCGAATCTAATTTTTAAGGGGGAGGGCATGTTAGTGTCCTACCCTAACCTCCCTACTTTAGGCTACCTAATAGTTAAAAAAATGATGTATGCATCCATCCTTTTTGAATAAGTCCCATTAAATAGTTGCAGATATTTATTTAATATAAAAGAGTCCACTTTATAAGGCCCACTAGGTAGTTGGTACCTGTTAATGATGGGACCACAAGTAGTTAGGGTTTTTCTATTGAGATTATTTTTAAAGAGATGGGAGGATATGGAATATTTTTTCATGTGTTGTTGTATTTGGATATTTTCTCAATGAAAGGTTTCCCCAGCTTAGGAGGCAAGTGAACATTGCTTTCTTTATTCTATTTATCATAATACAAGGGAATATTTCACATATTTAATTTTATTTGTCTCTTGTATCTATTTTTCTACAATTACATTATCTATATACCTAGTTATGTTTCAAGTTTTAGTATTAAGGAATACTATAGTTACCTCACCCTCTCACTGGATACAAGTTGTTTCTCAAATTCAATAGAAAGACTTCAACCTTCATGTCATCTCTTCTCCTCTTGTGGTTCGATTCATGGCTTCCTTGGCTCCCTTCTACACTTCATTTGTTCAAATCCATTCCTCTCATGTCTCTTATATGTCCTTAGGGCGTGCCTCAACTAAAGGGTTCACATTACCGAGGCCCTATCCAAGTTCTCTCTTGAGCTTACTTAATCTCTTTCCCCATTTCTTTCCTTTAACCTTTTCAACATTCCCTTTATCAAGGAATAGAAGGATAACACTATCAACCCATTCTTTATCAATATTTGTTACACTGACTTCATGATCAAACAAGTCATTGTTGACCCCGGATCCATCCTCAATAGATCAATGGATCATGTCTTCCATGGTCTTGGTGCTACATGTTTCTCTTCTACTCCTTGGACCTCTAGGGTTTCACCAAATATGAGACAGAGCCTCTCAGGGATATTGAAATTCCCTTATCCCTAAGACCATGAACACCCATATTTTAGTACTCCCAAGAGACTTGGAGTACAACACCCTCTTTATATACCCTTGTTTAGATTCAATGATGGTTGAAAAAAACTCCCAAGTGAGGTCACCAAACTATAGCACAATGGTTAGAGTAAAGCACCATGAAACCACACAATTGGCCCAACCACCACCTCTAGAGAGGAGGGAAGCGGAGTTTCCACTTTCTTGTTGAGGAAAAACAAGATCAAAAGGAGAATGGTGAGAGGAGAGAGGGAAAACCACTAGATTACTTATTAATCCTATCGAATGTTACATCAAATCATGGTTATTTTTGAAGGGTATTTTGATTAAGTCTCCAAGGGTTTTAATACAACTAGGAAAATAAATAAAAACTAGAAAGCAAAGTAGATTTATCTCTTAGTTAAAGTATGTGAACTAGATAATAATGAAAGGAAGTGAAATCAATGTGAAAGTGAAAGAAAGGAGAGATGCCACCTAGGCAATGATGCGTTGAAACACATATTGAATAAAAACTAACAATTGATCCTCCAATAGCCCTTTAAATATCTAAGACCCTCCTTGTGATGCACCTAGAAAATTGCCTCCAAAATAATTCAATTTATATCACTAAGATCCTCCTTGTGATGTACCTAAAAAACTAGATATATCATGCAAAGAATAAAAATATATTACCAAGTAATGGAAGATCAAGTATGTCCTTAGTTATGACATTTTCTCTCTATAGCCAGTGTGTTGAGAGATCTCTTTGGAAAGAGATTGAAGAATATTGAGAATTCCATGGGAAAAAACCATGATCCAATCCAACTAAAGAGATACGAGGATAGAACCATACCAAAAGAGAAGAATAAATAGTGAGGGGAAACCATAAGAGGGGTGATGGAGGGACAATTATCCTAGGGAGCACGAGATATTGAGAAGGAAAGTGGGGGTCTTGCATCATAAATATAGTAGAGTAATGGATTTGTTTGAAAAAAATATTGGAAATAAAACAATACGAAAATATGGCTACTTATAGTCAAGAGAACCACATAGGGGGGTTCAAAAAATATCCATTGACTGGAAATAAAGCTTCTTAAGTACTCATTCATGCACTTAACCAATGAATTTTCAAGTCTTGAGGCCCATAAGTAGGGTTTTCATTGAGAAGGTGTTATTTGGTTTATATATCCATAAGAGACATGTGTTAATGTGTCTTTATAACCCATGGATGATGTTGGTGTGCAGTGGGAAGACCCAAGGTTCAACATGAATTTACCAGCAAAACCCTCAAATACCGGCCCTTTTGACATCACTCGCAAGTAGGTGAAGTCTCACTTGAGGCATATATGGGAACATGAGGAACCCGATTTTCACAGTGATGAAGGGATGGGAGGTAGTCCTTATAACCATACTACCTAGCTCTTGTTCAAGATTCCTTATATCATGTGCACAAAAATGCAGTAACAAGTAACATATTCATAATAACGAAACATATATCATATGCCGCAATAAATAGAACATCAAACACATCATAACACATAGACACCATGATTAATGTGGTTCACCCAAGATGGGATACGTCCACACCAGTCGACTTCTTATTATATTATTCAGAACATCCATTACAAAATATGCACATTGCACTCATACAAAATGTCCTTGTTGTTCTCCTATTTTCCTATTCATTATCTATCCCTCTATTCCTCTATCTCTTCATCACTCCTATCTCTTTTGTCACACTTTCCACTTTTCTCACCCCCTCTATGCCAAAATCCTTACATATTTATACAATTACAATGGGGCTTAGCCCATATTGATGGACCCTAAATGCCTAACGGTTTCTAACAATCTTCCTTATTTTGTGCGCACTCATCTCTGCATGTGAAAGTGTGCCAACTATCTTTCCTTATTTTTTTCACATTGATGTTGCTCTGTTCATGCGGGTTTCTCCTGCATAGTTCCCAAAAACAGTCCCCAAAATATTTTCCCAATAGGCCCCCAACACTCACCTGTGGCTTGTCCCAAGCCACTCAGTCCTTCCGCTACGTTTTTTCGCACGTCGCAACGAACTTCTAAAAATTTTCCTTCACAGTTGCGACCTTCTCTCTTACATGTGCTTCTTGCGCCAAAATACTCTCTATTTTATGTGCAATAATGGGGTCTTCAGTTTCTCTATGTTGTCTTTCACTTCTTACTTTACTATCCCTTGTGCAGCCACAAGTTCTTTTGTCACTCAAAATGCTCCCTCATGCGTCGTCTCAAGATTCTATGAAAGAGTCTATTGTTTATATCTTATTTGATTTATCTCGAGGTACAACTTATTATTCTCAACTGTTGCAGCCATTCATATTGTTGTTGGAAAAGTGCTTATTTTTTCTTTGAAATTCTATGCCTTCTCCTATGTAGCCTATAATCTATGTTCTATTGCTTGTAACTCTTCATCCTCCAACAATTGAGTCCACACTTGTGTGCTCTCTTGATATAACTTTGTGCATTCCTCATCCAAACTCCTAATACCCTCCAGTGTTGTCATGGTTGTCTTCTCACATTGCTTTGTTTCTTCTGGTGGGGTACTTGGCATTATGTGAGCTTCCAAATTGACTATATTTTTTTGGAAGCTCTGAATGGATTTTCTTATCTTTACCACTTTCTCTTATAAGGGAGTATCCACTTACATTGGTACCTCTGGGATGTTCTTGTATACCTCCTACACTTCATGTTGCAACCTTGTTGTTGTTGGACAGTTGGCTTTCATTGATGTCAACCATGGAAGAAGTCCATAAGCCCTGGAGATATGGTTGATATTGATGGTGAGTTAGTTGTCATTTATGGGGTGTTTGATGTTAGCAGATGTGTTGGGTGCATTTGATGAAGTCTACATGAAGCCCCAGAGGTGTAGTTATGGTACTCGAATATTAGTTGAGGAATATGGAAATGAAGGACAATGTAAATGTAGGTAAGACACTCATATATGGATATTTATTTTCATGTCATTTCCGGTGATAGGTGGTACACCACGTGGTTTCTCATGGTTAGGGAGATATGGCCTTGTGAAGTTGGAATCCCAAAAGATAGGCTAATAAGCCCCTAATTGACTACAATATGGGTTAAGAATCCCCTAATTTGTTGCAAGTCATTAATGAAAAGGTAAAGTGGTTGTAACAATAAAGTTCAAGAAGCCCTAAAGTTAAGGAAAGAGGTTACTTAGAAAAATTATATATACACCTCAAGAAGTCACACATAATTACATTCACACACACATTCTACTGAATATATTATTTGTAAGTGATTATTATCTGAGTTAACCAAGGATATCTAAGTTGAATTTTAGAGGGAAGATGAAGTAAAGAAGGACACAATTCAAGGGAGGATGAAGTCTTGTGATGATGTTTTCTAAGTTATGTTATTTAAAGGTCATATTACCATGTTCGCTATAACGTTTTATCTAGAATGATTCAGACAGAAAAAAATTGGAGAAGGTTAAGAAGACATGTCAAGGTATCGATGGTAAAAATTTCAACTTCTGCGTCGTTTTATTTTCTGAGATACACTCTGTGGAAAATAGGGTTTTTGGCTAGTCCCAAAACTAGTCTCATATAGGTTTTCCGGGTAAAATGATCATAAATTCTTCATCGAGGATCCAAATTCAGTGAGACCAAATGAATTGAATAGAGTATAGTCCATAGCATTTTTTTTATGATTTTTAGATCTAGAAATAAAATATTCCACACGCGGTAGGCTCTACACATTCTCTCTCTAGAATAAGCTTGAATTCAACAAGGCTTGCAATTTTTTCTATAACTCCTTTTCTAGGATGTTCCAAACAGTGAAAATTGGAGGAATTGTAGAGAAGATATTGAACAATATTGGGTACAAGTTTCAAACTTTTTTTCATTAGAGGTATAGAGTTATGCTTGTTTCAACTTAGGGTTTGTGACTAATCCAAAAACTAGTCTCATGAGACTAAGGTAAAGTTTGATGAAGATGTTATTCTCTTGTTGTTGAAGTTGAGGAAGGTCTGCAAGTATGTGATCACATACACCAGGTATGTTATAGATTTACTGGTATGTTTATATGCATTTGTGTGGGTTACATGTTCATCATGTTATGGTGCATGCTTGAGGAAAGTCTTTGGTATAATGTTGAGGCATTGGCACATGCTTTAGGCATATATTAGGTGCATGGTTGAGGCATATACTTGGTATATGATATTTGTTGTTTGGTACTTTATTGAGGTACACCATTGATGGTACTTTCTTGATATATCCTATGGTACATGGTGTATGAAAAGATTGAGTGATATGGTATATGGTTGAGATACATTGTTGGTACATGGTATGGTATAGGTGTTGATGTACATTGTTGAGGTACATAGTTGATACATGGTATGGTACAAGATTGGTACTTGGTATGGTGTTGATGTACATGGTTGATGGTTGAGGCATATGGTACAGGTTATGGTGCATGGTTGATGCACAATTTGCAACATGTGTTGGTGCATGGTTGATGCATGGCTTGGTACAGGTGTTGGTGGATGGTTGATGAACTTTTTGTGGTACACAATTGATTCTTGGTATGGTACAGGTTGATGGTTTGGTACATTCTTTGGTACATTGTTGAGACACATATCTTGTGATGGTATGTTGGTGATAATGGTACATTCTTTGTAGAGTCATGTGTTGGTGATGTTGGACATCTAGTTGACATGTTTCCTTGGTATATGATCCATGTGAGAGGATATGTTTGAGTATCGGTGAGATTGACAGATTGAACATGTTGACAGTGATAGTTTGGATATAGTGAAAATTTGATAGGTTACAGGTTGATGTGATAATGGTAGTAACAATGGCAAAGACAATGGAAGTTACATTAGTAGTGACATTTGGTCTACACTTATATTTCAGGGTGGCAAGACAGGGCAAGGAAAGGGGGTTGTAGCCTCATTCCGATTGGAGACAGAGAATCAGGGAGTTGGATCTTCCTTCAGGTTGGAGCTTGAGAATAAGAGGGTTATAGCCTCCTTCTGATTGGATCCAAAGAATTCATAGAGTTGTAGATTCAGTTAGGTTGGAGCCTAAGAATCAGAGGGTTGTAGCCTCCTTCTGGTTGGAGCAAGAGAATTTAGAGAGTTGTAGCTTCCTTCAGGTTGGAGCCTGTAAATAGGGTTTTCTGGACTACTTTTAGTTTCATTTGGAGAATTGGGAAGTTGGTGCTTCCAATGAATATATTCTTTGATATATAAGAAATCATTATGTGGTTTTCTCCTGTTTGGATTTCCACGTAAATTATAGTGTACTGTGTACTTGATGTGATATTGTTTATGTGATGATTCTTATGTTTATATGTTCTTGATATAGTGATGATATATTGATGATATAATGATGATATAATGTTGATTAAGTTGAAGTTTATATATTGTGGTTAAAAGTGGTAAAAGTTCTCATACTGATTCACCCCCCCTCTCAGTGTTCCAATAATTGGTATCATAGTTGGTTCCTTTAGGAAATAGTTTAACCACTGGAAGGAAGATCATGGAGATCAATAAGAGTGCATACAAATATAATGGAATACCATGGTTTGATGGTCATATTGTAGAGCTATGAGATGTGGAATGTCATAATGAAAAAATGTTTAGAGGCACAAGGATATGATGTTTGGAAATCAGTTGTTACAGGTTATACTGCTAATAATAAACTAAAGGATATGGATAAGAAGGAATTGAAAAGAAACAAAAAAATATAAATGGATTTCATCTTGTAAGGATTACCTAATTCAGTAAAAGAGAAAGTGGGAAAATGTTTATCATCTAAAGAACTTTGGGATAAGCTACATGATATCTATTTTGAGGAATCTCCCATCACAGAGCTAGAGAGTGCTAAAGAAGATCTAGGTACATAACAAGAAATATGCTCGTCATATCAGAAATATTTACAAGAAGAATATTGTAAAGAAGGTATAGTATATATTGAAGCATAATTATTCATTTCTCTAGACGAATTGATGAAAGAACGAAATAAAAACAAGTCTCTTGAAGAACAATTGGTCAAGAATAATTCTCAAGAAAGTTCCAAAGAAGCCCAACAGGTCATCGTGAAACTAAAATCTCAGCTAGAAGAGGCCCGCAACATTGAAGAAACATACAAAGGTCAGATGGAAGAAAATAAGTTTTTGGAAGCCGAAATAAATGAAGTAGAGAAAAGAGAAAATATTTTGATAGGTCATATTAAGTAAATAACTGAGGACTTAAATCAAATTGAAGTGTAATTTGGTCAAGAAGAAAGAAGACTTGAAAAGGAAATCATCTCCTTGAATATCCAACTTGAAGAAGCAAATAAAATAGAAGAAGCCATGAAGAGTCAAATGATGAATAAAGAAGAAGAGGTTGAAAAGATTGAAGAAGAAGTTGTCACATTGAGAGAAAAAATCATCAAGCTCAACAAGAACGATGAAAAGACATAAACATCCACATCATCAGTAGAGAATCTTGAAGAGAAACACTCCAGGTTTCTAGAAAAGAAGAATGAAAAAAAGAGTAAGAGTTATGCAGAAGTACTCAAAGGAAGGAATCACGATCAACTAGAATCAAAGAGAAATGATAAAGATACATCTTCAAGAAGACTCTCCACATTCAAGCCACAAATAATATTCAATCAGAATGAAGGGATCAACAAAAGAGAATATCATGATCATCTAAGGAAAAAATTCAAAAGGACTACACCACAAAGAAGATCATTCACTCCCCGGTATGTAAATTTGTTTTATGGTCATTGTTTTTATTGTACTAACTTTGGACATAAAGTTGCATATGGAAGGGCTTATGGAAGAAATGTTCAAGCAATAAATGCTTATGTGGCCCCACATACCATTGAATGTTACAAATTCCATAACTATGGACACATAACTTGTGTTTTTAGAAGCATGAAGGATACTTATATATAAGAGAACATTGATATAATATATCAGAAAGTATGGAAAAAAAAATAAGAAGAGGTAAAGGAATATCAAATGAATGAAGGACACATAAAATTCATACTCTCAGTATTGCAATAGTAAGAGATAAAGAAAAATCTACATGAAAAAAGGAAGATGTCATATACAGGAAGGTTGAAGAAGAAATGAGAAACAAGAATAACTGGTGAATAAAGACCACATCCTGGAGATCGCAAAATTGACAGTAGTGCGAGAAAGAAAAGAAGAGAAGGTGAATAAATAACAGGCCCAAGAGATTGTACTTTCAATAATTGTAGTGCAAGATCAATCCATTAGAAGAAATGAATAATTCAGAGTTCAAAGAGATGATGAGTCTACAGATGAAGAGGAATACTACTCTGCATTAGGCCTTATTCCTCCATTGTTCTGAGTCATTCGGATCGGAGAATTCCAGTAAATATGAATATTGAACAGGGGGAGTCAGTGCAACAACTACTACAAATCAGAAAACCACCCTTTGAGTAGTTTGAAGTATTTGCAGAGACAGATTCATAGCAGTTAGATATCAGAAGTATATAATGACAGATGAGTTAACATTTTGGACAGTTGAGTAGAAGAATTATGGACAACTTATGATATATGGACAGAGATGGATACTTAGTAGGTATAAAAAACTTTGGTCAAGGAAGATGCATAACAATCTATTTACAATTGGAATCAATGGAATCAGTTGGTCCAAAAAGTCAAGCAATAAAATGAACAACATAACAGGGAAATAGAAACTGTCAACAAAAGATAAATCATCAGAAGAAAATCATTGAACAATATGGTCAAGTGAATATGACAAGTGAATGGAATCAAGTAATGGATGCTTTTTATATATTTCAAAGAGTTACAAGAGGAAGCACCAATGGATAATAAGAAACACTAGAAGAGAGGAAAGGAAACATATACAAGTAGCCCTACATTGATCTACACGACATCTTGGAGAGAAGTCAAGGGAAGAGAAATCATCAGAGAAAGAGATCTAGAAAGAAAGACCAGAAGCATGTAGACAGGGGGAGACATACTGACAGGGGGAGTTAACCTCTTTCCCATGATGTGAAAGGGAGAGAAAAATAATAGATTCGTGAAGATAGGGGGAGCAGCCCCAAGAAGAGATACCCTTTGTCATTGGTTTCAAAGGGGGAGTGTGAGAGACATTGATGAGGAGGAATGGTCATAGGGGGAGGATGAGTGTTGGAGCATCAATGTTTCCATCAATTCCAAATGGTGATATTGTTGGACAGTTGGTTTGGAAAGTTGGTTTTCATTGATGTCAACCCTTAGAGATTGATGTCAAACCTTGAATAAGACTTGAAGCCCTAGATATATGGTTGAGATTGATGGTTAGTTAGTTGTCATTGATGGAGTGGTTGATGTCAAAAGATGTGTTGCGTGAAGTCTACATGAAACCCCACAGATGTGGTTACGGTAACCAAATATTGGTTGAGGAATATGGACATGAAGGAAAATGTAAATGTAGGTAATACACTCATAGATGGATAGTTCTTGTCATGTCCTTTCCGGTGATAGGTGGTATGCCACGTGGTTCTTCATGATTAGGGAAATGTGGCCTTGTGAAGTTGGAAGCCAAAAATATGGGTTAAGAATCCACTAATTGGTTGCAATATGGGTTAAGAAGCCTCTAATTGGTTGCAAGTCATTAATGAAAGGGTAAAGTGGTTGTAACAAGAAAGTTCAAGAATCCTTAAAGTTAAGGAAAGAGGTTACTTAGAAAAAGTATATATACACCTCAAGAAGTCACTCATAAGTACATTCACACACACATTATATTGAATATATTATTTGTGATTAAGTGGTTCTTATCTGAGGTAACCAAGGAGATCTGAGGCGAATTTTAGAGGGAAGATGAAGTAAAGAAAGGAAAAATTCCAAGGGAGGATGAAGTCTTGTGATGATGTGTTCTAAGGTATGTTATTTAAATGTCATCTTACCATGTTTGCTATACCTTTTTGTATAGAATGATTCATATAGAGAAAATTGGAGGAGGTTGAGAAGACATGTCAAGGTACATGTGGTAAAAATTTCATCTTCTGGGTCGTTGTATTTTCTGAGATACACTCCGTGGAAAATAGGATTTTTGGCTAGTCCTGAAACTAGTATCAAATAGGTGTTCCGGGTAAAACAGTCATAACTTCGTTATCAAGGATACAAATTCAGTGAGACCAATTGAATTGGATATACTACAATCCATATTATGTTTTGTATTATTTTAAGATCTAGATATCAAATATTTCGCGTATGGTCGACTCTACAAGTTCTCTCTCTAGAATAATCCATAATTCAACAAGGTTTGCCATTTTTTCTATTACGCCTTTTATAGGATGTTACAAGCACTGAAACTTGAAAGAATTGAAGATAAGATATTGAATAATATGGGGTACAAGTTTCAAACCTTTATTCATTACATATACAAAGTTATGCTTGTTGAAAGTTAGGGTTTCTGACTAATCCAAAAACTAGTCCTGTGAGACTAAGGTAAAGTTTGATGAAGATGTTATTCTCTTGTTGCTGAAGTTGAGGAAGGTCTACAGGTATGTGATCACATACACCAGTTCTATTACAGAGTTAAAGGTATGTTTATATGCATGTTTTGAGGGTTACATGTTGATGATTTTATGGTGCATGCTTGAGGCAAGTCTTTGGTATATTGTTGAGGCATGGACACAGGCTTGAGGTACATATTAGGTGCATGGTTGAGGAATATACTTGGTATATGATCTTGGTTGTTTGGTAATTTGTTGAGGTACACCATTGATGGTAATTTCTTGATATATCCTATGATACATGGTGTATGGCATGATTGGATGATATGGTATATGGTTGAGATACATTGTTGGTACATGGTATGGTACAAGTGTTGATGTACACTGTTGATGTACATGGTTGATACACGGTAATGGTATATGATTGGTACTTGGTATGGTGTTGATGTAAATGGTTGATGGTTGAGACATATGGTACAGTTTATGGTGCATGTTTGATGCATGGTTTGGAATAGGTGTTGGTGCATGGTTGATGCACTTTCGGTATAGGTGTTAGTGCATGGTCGATGCATGCTTTAGTATAGGTGTTAGTGCATGGTTTATGCACTTTTTTTTGTACAGGTTGTGGTACAAAATTTGGTATGGTACATGCTTTGGTACATGGTTGAGATACATTTCTTGTGATGGTATGTTGGTGATCTTGGTACATGCTTGGTAGAGGCATGTGTTGGTGATGTTGGACATCTAGTTGAGAGGTGTCCTTTGTATATGATCCATGTGAGAGGATCTGGTTGAGTATCAATGACAGTGATAGTTTATACAAGTTGAAAATGACAGGTTGGATACAATGGCAGGTTGACAGGTTACAAGTTGCAGTGACAGTGGCAGAGAAAGTGGCAATGATTATGGTAGTGACAATTGGTCTACACCTATATTTCAGGGCGATAGTATGGGGAAGGTAAAGGGGGTTTTAGCCTCCTTTTGGTTGGAGCTGGATAATCAGGGAGTTGGAGCTTTCTTCAGGTTGGAGCTTGAGACTTAGGGGGTTGTAGACTCCTTTTGGTTGGAGCCAGAGAATTCAAGGAGTTGTAGCTTCCTTCAGGTTGGAGCCTGAGAATCAGGGGGTTGTAGCCTCCTTCTGGTTGGAGCCATATAATTTAGAGAGTTGTATATTCCTTCGGGTTGGAGCCTATAAATATGGGGTTGTAGCCTCCTTCCAGTTGCAACTGGAGAATTGGGAAGTTGGTGCTTCCAATGAATGTATTCTTTGATATAGAAGAAATAATTATGTGGTTTTCTCCCATTTGGGTTTCCACGTAAATTCTGGTGTACTGTATACATGATGTGATGTTGCTTATGTTTATATGTTCATGATATACTAATGATATAATGATGATATACTGATGATATATTGATGATATACTAATGATATGCTATTGATTAATTTGAAGTTTATATATTGTGGTTAAAAGTTGTAAAACTGCTCATATTGATTCACCGCCCCTCTCAGTTTTCCAACAATGTTTTATGCATAGCCTCATCCCATTAGAGCATGAGTTCACTATAATTTTCATGTAGTGCTTCATTGTCTGCAATTAATTATACAAACTCCATAGAATTTGATTATGTGTGCAACAAGATCTTTTGTGTGACACTTGTCACAAAGTTATGTAGCACGTTCAGTGGTAACTGTGACAACACTAAGTTAATATGACTTAATGCTTGTGCGTGCTCTTGCATTTATGTCATGGGGAACTCTATCACCCCTGCTGATATCTTCATGATATGGTGCTCTGTTGATGCTGATGATGGTTGTGACATTGTTTTATTTATTGTTCTCTCTGTTTTTTCTTCTTCCGTCAGTCGTACTGGGGCTATCCTAGTTGACTCCAAAATATGGTGCAATGTAGCTATCTATGTCTTCACATTCATGTACATTTCCTCTTGTTTATTCTCAACTCGTTGCATTGCTTCTTCGGTAACTTATTTCACCCGATATTCAATCTTCTCCAATTCATCTTCAACTAAGGCCTGGATAGATACTTCTTTTGAGGCTTTCCTTTTCTTGTGTTTATGCGCTAATTTAGCATTAGGATACTCTTTTATATTCTCTCCAGTGTGTGGTTTTGTTTCCTGCACCATTCCCTTTTTCTTTGTATTCTTGTTATTCTTCTTGATCCTTCTCTTGGTGTTGTGTCTCCTTCTACATTGTCTCTGACACTAGGTTTCTCCAATCTTCTTCCCAGTCGTTTACAATTAGACTAACATCCTATTATGTCAACCTGTAGCTAGTCGACAACCATTGCTTATCTGAATCTCTTTTTGATTGGATGTACATGTGGTGTGGCCCTGATTTGAATCACATGACTTCATCATATGCTTCAATTGTCTAAGCTAGGATGCACAGGGTGTCCTCAATAAAATGTTGGATTGTCTCCTTATAAATATAGAAATGCCATTGTTGTCCATTTTTTGATTC
>SNQJ01S0063115.1:37583-63733 GCA_010110895.2 Picea sitchensis | reverse complement strand
GCGATCCTATGTGTGTGTCATATTTTTCCTTCATCCCTTCTACTAATTATTTCTTATGAGTTTTATCTGTAAACAAAGGTAGTGGGTCTTGCCCTACTGACAACAATCTGGTAATCTGTGCGATAAGATGGATTCGATCAACACTGGCCTATCCAACCAGAGGAAACATCCGTGGACACAACCCAACAATAAATTGATGCAGATGTTAATTTATGTGCTTCTGCCAAAGTGTGGGATATCCAACATGTTCAATATGCATGTTCATTGTAGTCCCATTTCCCGCTCCTACGACTCGACTATGATTGCGAGTGAATATGGGATGGGTCTTATGCATAGATAGTTTTGTGGTTCTAACTTTCAAAATTTCTTTAGATCTGCAAGATCGTGGTCTGAAAACCACAAAATTCCTACTGTGCTCAACATGTCTCCCTCAATACTGACCCCAAGTGGGATCATCGGTGCGACGAGGTCATACGTAGGCTCCTTAGGAAGTCTAACAGGATTTTGTTTTGGCTTCTTGGGTGACATATGTGCCCTTGGAAAGTTTAATGGACCTAATGCCTTTTCTCTTGGGGTTTCTTCCTGTATCGGTACTGATATCTGCTTAGTGTGCAGTTTTTTCATCTGTGATGCGAATACTCCTATCTTTGGTGGTGCCATGGATTTTTTCAATTTTTCTCTGTCTGCAATTCACTTGTCTCTTTGTTATCTTAGAGTTTTCAAATGAATATGACCCTTTCTCATCATCCCTCATCTACTTTTATAGGTTGTTTTCAACTATTTCATTCTTCTTCGTGCCAAAATTCATAGTCCAATCTGATTTATTCACATTTAATTCTCATCCAGATTTTGCATTAATTTCGTATTTTTCGGTGGATTGTGGTTTAGATATTCCATCCTATCAAAATCCCATCACTGCTTTTCATTTATGTTGATGTGTTTCCACTATCTCGCTGTCATGTTTTCTCTTTAATGTTTTTCATGTCATCTGTGCATATATTTATCCTCGCTCTTTTTGTGCTCACTTCACTTCTCCTTTTTGCATGCAATTCAACGCTCATTTATGCGTGTAATTAAATTCTCCTTGTTGCACGCCTTCCTCTTTATTTCTTCATTTCTGTGACATTTTCTTCTTCATCTATTCTTTTGCTAATTTGATTCTTTGAATCAATTCATGATTCAAAACTTCATGCCTCCTTTCTCTTTAAACCTCTTTTTTTCTAGTATCATACATATACTATAGTACACATACTTCACACTCAGGATATTGCGCAGAAGGATGGTTTTGTTTATACAGTTTTATATTACTACTGTTGACTAGTCCTTCCATGATTTCCCCATCAAATTTCTCCAACTGAAAAACACCTTCCTATGTCACAAATATTATCACATATAGACCCAACTAGTGGATTTGGAACTTTCCAGGGTGCTGCAAAAATTTGTTGTCATAGAGAAAAACTAGGTCTTCCATTTGGAACTTATTTTGTTTAATATGTATTTCATGCCATGCATTTTCACACACTTTCTGAACCTGCTAATGAAATCCTGTGATGAAGCGGTCTTCCTCCAATTCCACTATCTCTTACAATCTTTTATCTACTACGCTAGAATCTGTGAGCTCTGTCAGTGCGACAATGCGCAGACTCAACACAATAAATTCCATGGGAATAAATTCTTCCTGACCATATACTAATTAGAATGGTGTTTGTCCTATAAAATTCTTACATGTGGTATGATATTCCCATAGTATTGTAGGAATCCTCAGGTCCCAGTCATCTCAATTTACATTACATATCTTCGCCAGTGCATGCTCTAAGATCTTGTTAAACACTTCCATTGTTTTGTTTGCTTGAGGATGATAAGCTGTTCTCTTCTAGTGATAAATATGAAATTATTCTGTCAAAGAAGTAATCATTTTATTCAAAAAATGGGTCCCCTGATCACTCATAAGGATTTTCATACATCCAAACCTCGTAACAACATTCTCAAATAGAAACCATGTAGCAGTCTCCAAGATGCAATCTATAACATGTTCTTCTTTATTCCATAGGGTCAAGTAATTTTTCGCAGTGATTATATATCTTGCTCCTAACCTTTTAATTGGTGGGTTGATCGGTCCAATGAAACCAATTTCCCATTTATCAAAATCCTGCAATGTAACTTGCGGTATCAAAGGAATATCGTCTCTTTTGGATGGCTTCCCAACTCACTGATAGACATCACATGTCTGACAAAACTTCTTAGCATCCTTATGAAGGGTGGGTCACCAAAGTCCTGTGCATAAAATATTTTGAGCCATATCTTTCCATGCATAGTGGCCTCCCATAATTCTTTCATGTGCCTCCGATAATATCATAGGCCTCTTGTGCTCCAATACACATAACCGAAGAATACCATTTGCACCTAACTTATACAAATTCCCCACTATGAGTTGATAATATGATACCTTTACTACTTATTATTTCTTCTGCGCAATTGTAAAGTTGGGTGGGGCTACTCTTTTGCTCAAGAAATGGACAATATCTACAAAGTAATCATTGACCATATCTACTACAAACAAGTGCACATCTGGTAGACTATCATCCACATTTCCTGCATTTTCCCCTATTAATAGGTGTGATAAATGATCAGGTCCTATATTTAATTTTCCTCATTTCACAATCAATTCAAAATCATACTCCTAAAATAATAACATCCATCTGCATATCCCCCCCCCAACACTAGCTTATTGACTAAGTATCATAGCGCAGAATATTCTATATACATATTAAAGTGCGATCCCAACAAATAATTCCTAAACTTCTTTAGTGCATACACCATTTCCAGTCCTTCACGCTCTGTAGTAGTGTAATTATGTTCAGTGGTCGACAAATTTCTAAAGGAAAATGCAATGTGATGATCTAAACATCCTTCCCTTGGCTGATCTAGAACCACGCCTAATGCTATAGATGATGCATCTATGTGGACATGTAATTCCTTCTTCCAATATGGAAATACTAAAATTGGTGCAGTAACCCGTTTCTTCTTCAAGATATCCAAACTTTTCTAACATTCCTCTTTCCATTGAAACTTTACCTCCTTATTCAACAAATTTTCCATCAGGGTTGTGATCTGCATGTATCCCCTAATAAATTTTCTGTAGTACCCCGTATGACCCAATGTTGCTCCTAGTTGTCACACTAAAGTAGGTGGTGGAATTTCAACAATAAAAACAATCTTCGCAGGATCAACCAAAAGTCCTTGTTTACATACTATATGACCCAAAAAAATACCAAATGGTGCACAAAAAATACACTTCTTCAAGTTCAAGGAAAACTGGAACTGTCTACATCTTTCCAACATCAAGCGTAGAATTTCAATATGGTCCTTCAACAAACTGAACATTGTCCAATCATCCAAGTACATTTATAGGAATTTATGAATAAATTCTTTAAAAGCCATGAAAAAGCTCGGGCAAATACTACTAGTGTATTTTTCAATCCAAAGTGCATTACTGTGTATTGATAATATCCCCATTCCGTCGCAAATATTGTCTTATTCCTATCCTCCTGTGCAATATTAATCTAGTGATACCCAGAGAGTCCATCATTAAATGAGTAAGCTTCATGTCCTCCTACATTCTCCAAAACATCATTTGTAAAAGGGGTAGGAAATGGGTCATGTAAGTAAGCATCACTCAATTTCCGCAAATCCACACAAATTATGATTCCACCCATTTTCTTGTCCTGAATCACCATTGAACTGATCCATTATGAATCTGCGACAATTTCAATAATCCCAGCTTCCAACATCCTATCTATTTTTGCTTTCACTTTCTACTTATATACCGGCTTCAATCTATATGATCTCTGCTTCAATGACTTGGAATCCAACTTCAAAGGGATCCTCATCTCCCCTAGCTCCCCATCAATCCCTTTCACTTATGAAAATGTAGTTGGGAAAAGGTCATGGTATTCGCGAAGTAGATCAAAAATATTCTCAACAGTTTCTTCCTTCCAGTAATCTCCAATGTGTGTGAACTTAGGGTTATCCTTCATACCAATATTCACCTTGTGTGTTTTCAATGAATTTACATACTCGACAGATTCAAGCTCAGGACCCTCTACTACACACTCTCCTTTGTTTCTAACACTTGAAAATTTCTCGGGTCCTTGTCCTCCTGGTCTTCTCCAACAACGTTATATCATTCCAAAAACTCTTTAATAGTCGTAGAAGATCTGGGCGCACTACATAAGGGTATTGGTCCTGTCGAGTCTTCTGATGTAAATATATTGTTTTTAATAATCTGTAGAGTTGTGGCGACCGAAGGGCAATCATCTTCAAAATTGAAAGTTACCTTGAAGTTTCGAGTCAAATATTCCTAAATTATTGTTCCTTTGCATACTTCCAGTTCTATATACAAGTTCTTCGGGATCACATCCAGCCTGTGTACAAACAAGTGCATCGATTCTTGCTTAGGTACTGAGCTCCATGTCATAGTGCACTGTGTAAGATGATCTATAGGACTACTCAACCTAGTATACTTCTACGTAGTAGTTTCAGTTTTTGTTTCGAACCTGACCTATAACAACCTTCAACATTGATGCCAATTATGTATTCTATCCTTCTGTGCATCCCACCACCTTGCAGGAGTCGCTTTCATCATGCCATTTAAAGCTAGCAATATTTGTTGTTTGGATATATGCAATTCAAATTATTTTACAAAGGAATCTATATATGTTAGTCCATCATACTTCGAGGGATCACCTACCTCAGCTCCAATCCAATGCAAGGTGCAAGGTGATACAAGCACATCTCCTTGTAGATACTTCGTGTAACCTTTGTTGTCAATGTTCCAAGGCTTCTTTTGAATCGGATGCACAAGAACTGATACTTCTCCAACTAAGTATACCCTTAGCAATAGGATTAACATAGTCATCCATCCGTGTGGTCACATTTTAAAGGTTATCGAGTTCTTTTCCCCTTGATGGTTCCATATATTGTCTTCCTTCTTTGTGATCTATTGTGATCAATGGTGCGTGCTCTCAAGCCTCCTAGTTCAAAGATCATTTGTCTCTTTTCAGATCAATAATGGTCTATTTATCAATACTAATCGAGTCCAAGTAACGTTGGGTAAGGTTTACTACTATCCACTATCTCGATTAATTCAAAATCTATTGTGTTGCACACTCCATCAATGTTAAAATTCACCCCTGTCAATATTCCAGTTTGAACAATCTTATGTTGATTTGATAACCTTAACTGAATAGGTGACCAGATCAACCTTGGTTTACCCATTTTCTCCCATTTTGTTGTTTGGATGTTCATATCATATCCTAGATCCAAGATGATATTATTCATATCATAGTCCCTTATCTGCGCATTAAGTTAGAATTACCTATTCATCCTTTTATTGCATTGTACCTAGTTATATTTTCACTGTGCAACAAGTGCTTCTTTATCTTGTGTGCATTGGTCGATCATCCCATGTAGTGTGTTCAATGCATTTTCATCCTTCATTTGTTATAAACAACTCTTTAATAAACTCTTCAGATTACTTTCCTTCCCAACTAGCCTTTCTGTAATCGAGTGGTCATATAGAATTTTGGAGGCATGTCATGCATAGGTGGCCGCGGGTCGATGTTCCCCATTTTGTTTCTAGAAAATCCTTCCTTTCTTGCTTATATGTGTCTCTCTCCTTCCAAGGGTCAAACGTCAGAGGAGGTTCTGCTACTTTCTTGACCTTTGGTGGTATATTCCCTTGTTATGTTGCATCAACTCACATTCTTTCTCTATGAAGTGATTGTTGCTACCCTTAGTTGATAATCGCGCTCTTCCATTACTATCATCTACACATTTTGGTTCCTCTTTTCCCTACCACTTCATGATCAACTGTAGATAGTATTTCATCGCATGATCCAACTATCTACAATATATACATGTCGTAAGAAGGATTACGACAATCTTACTTAAATTCCTAGGTTGGTTACAGTTATAGCAGATAATTGGTCCTCTTTGTCTATCGAATCCTCCTCTTCCCCTAACTATGAATCCTCCTCTTCCTCCTTGATCTAATCCCCTTGGAGTATTATATTGCGGTACCCCTACTTCGATCTGTCTTCCCCTTGAATTTTGTATGCACCTGAAAGGCGTTCTCTCATTCGATCGAGTGCATGACAGTTCTGTTTGTCATGTCCCATGAACTTACAAAAAATAAAAAAATAAGATTAATAAGGTGTTGTGATATACGCATCCTTGGTGAGGGTGGTTGGGTGATGACCCATCATTCTACATATCTCACAATACACTCCTCCTCATGGTGCCAAGGGATTAGATCTCTAGCGACCAATTAATATGCAAAGTTTGGACATTTCGCTATGATGACCTTCCTTTTTGCATGTGGTACACCATACTTCTTCACTCTTTTCCTTCCCTTTAGCAAGCTCTTGCAAATGAATTGTCAATGTTGCTAATTGTGGTAGACAGTCATCCACGGGCCATTCTATCTCCTATAGGGGATACTTCCAACTTCATAAAGCGACCTCTAGGGCTTCTGACTAAGACTTAATCTTCCGTTGCGTCAATGGACAACATATATGTGGTAAAAATACTGCAATGAACTAATCAATGGACAACATATATGTGGTAAAAATACTGTAATGAACCATTCCCTATGCTACTCCACTGGAATATGGAAAGTCAATTGATCCATCAATATCTTGAATCTTGATAAAAATCCCATATTGATTCATTATGCAACTTCTTGATCTCTTTTAGTTTCCTAATACACTGCGACACAGTGTAACGACCCCGTCGTTACGACATGAGCGACGTGCAACATGTATTTTTTCTTTTTGCATTAGGACAATAACATCAACATTAAAGTCTTAGCGACATGAATCGATGATATCACAATGAAATATTTTCACGCAACACAAAAACATAAAAGGCATAGCGTATTAGCACATCATGGAGCTTGAAGCAATTTACAAACATTTAATTAGATAAAGAATATAAGCGTCTAACCATATCCTATCTTGCCAGGTTAGGACCTCCGGGACACATAAACAATGCTCAAGCCTAGGTTCCAATGCGATTTTGACCATTTAAGGTCTCAAGGTTGTGAGAATGTTAGAGGGAACAAGGAGGTGTCTACATCCACTTAGACACAATCAATTCCAATATGACTAAGCTAAAAAAACATCAGCAATGATCACCCAGGTGCACACATTCTAGTAAACCAATACATGTAACACAAAATTCCATGGCCTTGTGACCCAAATCAATCATCCAACAATAAACAACAACATTATCAGGAGTAGGCACATGATCCCCAAGCCAGGTTATCATATTCACTTATCGATCTATGTGTGCCATGATCCAATCATAATGAATCATACCACCACATTGTGACAACACAATAGTAAACTAAGGTGTAAACATAAACAAACTCTAAGACAACATGCAATACATTAGAATTCATTGCACAAGAAGCCTAAAATCTATACCATCATACCTTCATTTAAAATTCGGTTGCGCAAGCAGTATAAAATCTAAATCATCATACATTCATTTGAAATTTAGTTGCACAAGTAGTCTAAAAGCTAAACCATCATACAATAATTTAAAATTTAGTTGCGCAAGCAGTCTTAAAAGTTAACCATCATACATTCATTTAAATTTAGTTGCGCAAGCAATCTAAAATTTGAACCATCATACATTCGTTTAAAATTTAGTTATGCAAGCAGTCTGAACCATCATACATTCGTTTAAAATTTAGTTATGCAAGCAGTCTAAAAGCTAACCATCATATGCTATAATATAATTCGTTGCGCAAGGATTCCTAAGAGCTAAATCATCATATTTTCGTTTAAAATCAGTGTGCAAGAAGTCTGAAGAATACTATGATCTCGCATTAATTCAATTAAGTGGTGACTAGAAGCTAATTAATACACATTCCTCGTTATTGATTGCTTGAATGATAATCACATTCAATGATTGTTACCATAATATAATGCTAATTATATTAATCTTAGTCATAGTACACTATATTCTTTTATGTAAAAAAATAAAACTTAGGCACATTACAATGTATTCAAATTGCTAAATAAAATAAAACTTAGTAAACCTTTCTTAGAAAGATAATTAAAAACTCCATTATATTTTTATTATTTTATCCTTCTCACTTTTAAAAAGTTTCTAGTTGTCTTTTTGTTAAAAGCAATCCTATCCATAATCCACCATTATAAGGTCGGTGAACCAATGATCATGATCAACCTTCCATCATGCTAAAAATTACATAGCCTAACAACTCAAAGACGTTCAGATTCAATAAACAATCAATATATTTATTAAAACATAGCGCATTATCGAAACTTACCGTCTTTAATTAATTACAAGGAATATAACAGTGAGGGCGGGATCCCTCTTTTCGAGGAACATTCGTTCAGTAATGAATCCTGCCTTTTAAAAAAAATAAACTAAACCTGAAATCCTTAACTCCAGAGGGAAAATGCTGGGGTTTCACGCCCCAATTTTTTTGCTGAGCTACTAGTCTAAACAAAGTTGGAGGGTGGCGACGTGTGCGTTGAGGTGGGAGGCGTATTCTCTGGGAAAAAAAAAAATTCAAGCACAGAGGACGAACTGCCTGTCAGCAAAGGTAAGGTACCGGGGCTGTAAAGCTGGGCGAAGGGGTCAACTCAGAGGAAGAGACTGTCCATTCGCAGTGTCCTTATCTGCTCACGCTCAGGGTAAAATCGAGGGTGGTTAAGCGCTGGGTAAGAACCAGAATGAGACTCCACACCCGGTCCCTTCAACATGTCTGCGCGACCCAACTCACACGCAGGAAGGCTCAGATTTGGCTTTCTCAACAGATTTATTAAAACAATACATCATCTGGCGTCCCAGGTTGTTGAGTGCTTGCTCGAATTCTGTGCTAACTAGAACTATGGGCTCATACAAAATCTAAGGGGAAAATTAACACAAGATGAAAAAGAGCTCTCCCTGGGTGCGATCCAAAAAAGAGAGCTTACCAATATCCTTGACGAGTTCAGAAATGGGAGGCGTTCATCACCAAGGATCTACCCGAGATCCAACAACTGGGTTCTTCTCCGCCCAGTCGATGTTTGAGGGTAAGACCAAACAGTAAGGGACAATCCTCTAGTGCAATTACATGGACAAGCTCAAAATGTTATACATAAAAAAATGAAACTGCCAGGCCTTCCATTCTTATCACGTAGGGATCTCATCTCTGGCTTATACTTGCGGGGTAAAAAAAATAAAATGAAAACAATCATCAAAACAAAGGCGCAGAATGATTTGAGGAGAACGAAATAAAAGAGAGATGCACAAGGGTTCTGCACACAAAATGGTCTGAGTGTAAAATGATAAGAAGAAGGCGTAGGGGTTATGGACAAGAATAAATGAATATTTTTCCACCCAAATTTTAAGGTAAAAGTAATATATTAGGATAAATTACACCTGGAGTATCCGATGGAAGAACTCATCGAACATCTACAAATAAAGTTATCACCAACGTCCTATGGCTAGTGGCTGGGCCAAGCTTGATACCATGTTCAGATGTCTTCAAATTAAGGTTTATGCAGCGATTCTCGGAAAATAAATTGAGGCTTAAATTAAGGGACAATATGGAAGTGTTGTACAAGTGAGATCGAGATTACTTTAATATTAAAAACAACATTAGCATGGGAGGATATTTGGGTTACCCAACTTTACCTGGTGCCATAAAACTTATAGCGATCCAAGCTCCATTACAATTTCCAATGCTCAGAAAAAACAAAATGGCAGGGATCACACAATTAACTCGGTTTCAATTAAAGGCAACAATCCAAGTAAATTCACCCACTATAGTTCCAGAATTCATTACCATTTTCATTAACATCTAAACCCATAAACAAAATTCTAACTAATTACAATTGCAAATGTTACTCATGCGTACATTCGCCATTATAGAATTTCATATGTAGAAAAATTAACTACTTTTCCAACACAAAATTTACACAGGCGTACCCTAATCAATGTGAATGCTCCGTAATTGTTGTCTCGCTCGTGCTTTGTCTAGCTCCCACTTGCCAACCGATGAGACCTCATCGGTAACTCCCAGCCAACGCTAGGGGTAATCTTCTTCTCCCCTGAGCCCCCGAGCCGCAAAGGGGCCACACACACAATACTATAGAATGATAGCTTCCCAACTCGTCTCGCAAGGCCAAGCTACCACTTGTAGTCTGAGCTGGGTATCCCAACTCCCACAAGAAAAGTTCAGTCAAGATAAATTCCGACAACCTAACCTTACGCATACCTGACGTGATCCATACTCCTCCTCCGCCATCCTTTTTATAGAGTTTTTGTAGTGATTACTTTCCCAAACCCTCATTAGATTCATTTTTTATTAAATTTAATTAGGATAAACCTCCCTCGTACACATGTCACCAGATCCCGTAGTTGCACTAGAAAATCAATTTATTAATTAATTAAATTTGCCTATTTCCCTTACCAACCTAAAAGCATTCCTAAAAATGCTCATCGGTGTCCCTTTATTCCCTTACAAATTCTTAAATGACTTACACCTTACTTAAAGCCTAGCTGAGTTTACAAATAGAAAGTTCCAAAGGCTAGATTCCCTACTAAGTTAGACATTCCTCTTTTTCTTTAAGTTTCCCCTTTTCTTTAAGTTCCCCTTTTTCTTCAAGTTTCCCCTTTTTATAACTAAGTTCAGAATTAACATGTTTAGACAAAAACCACCATTTACCCCTTTTAATAATTAAACCTTTATTAAAATTTCTACTTTAATTATTATTTCTTGAATTTTCTTTGCCCCCTTCTTGTTACATGTCTAATTAGTTTTTTGTTTGTTCAAAGGTTCTACTTAGACCTAGGTTTTAAATTCACTAGGCTTGGCAACAGTTCTTAAGGGAAAATTTGTTATTAAAATTTACTCATCACATCATTCATTTTAAGGCCGACTAGGTCCTAAGGAGGCATAGTTTTCTACGCACTAGGTTTATTAAATTACCATGGTTAAAATCGTCATGTGCCCTTCAGGATGCACTACATAATCCAAGGGTTCCACTCACCTCTTTCTATTTTATTTACGCAACGTGCCCTTCAAGATGCACTACATGCACCAAGGGTGCCACTTGCCTCTTGACTAAATTTGGTAGATGCCAAACCCCTGGAGTCAATACTCCATCAGGTGACCTTGTGGGAGACTAAGGGCCTCTAAGGAATAAGGACCCTGCCTTATTGCACACCCCTTAGAATCATCATGAACGACTGTCACAGTCTTCCCTCACAACACCGTGGGTCTTCTCGAACTAGGTAATCGTTAACCCACAGTTCGAGCCACGATGGGAGTGCTAGTAGGTTGTGGCAGGGATGCCACCACACCTCTCCCTCAATGTCTCTGGTTATCGTGCGTGATCCCTTTACTCCAAATGTGAGTCTGGTTAGCAAGCTATCGTCAGAATACATCATCAACAAACATGTCAGCTATAACAATCAACATTATAATATCTAGTCATACGTCACATCTGTAATATCAAAAATATTCAAACCATAACAATCCACTCCCTGACTTGATCCGGATTCCAAGGAGATCCACTGATTCCATCGGCATCCTCTAACATCCAGAGTCCTGCACACTCAGGAGAACCCAGTCAATAGCACCTGTCGATGTAAATACAAAAAAACCAACATATCACCAAATCCTCAACATCTCATAATCCTAATAAAAAAGACCAATCGTATAATGAACCGGATCACTTGCACACAAGTGTCCTCAAAGGATTAGTCTGTTCAGTGTGCGCAAGAGCGGGATGTTACATACAACCCCTCTTGTTTTAAACTTCGTCCCGAAGTTTCACAATATGTAAGTGTCGAAATAAAGTGTATCACAGTATCATATGTCTAGCTATCTAACAAAAATGGAAACTACTGATGCATATCATATGCGTCCTCCCAGGTCGTCGAGTGTGGACTATAGTTGTCATACTGGACCTTGACCTGACTGACAGTTCGACGTCATAGTTTTCAAATGCGATGGTCCAGAAAGTAGATTGGTTCCATCGTGAGCGCACCTTGCTCAACATCCGTCAAGAACTCAATCAATCTCATGTGTAGGATCACCAACCTAAATTCACACATGGACATAAGATAACATTGTGCAACGCCTCAAGGATGAGGAGAGACTAACCGTTAGGTCCTTCATAATTATGGTCAACGCGATGCACATCAGAAAACCCTTATGACGATCCCACGCTTCTTCCATCCCCTTTCGTATCATTTGTAATTGTTCTTTCAATTCTTGGATCACTTTTGGTCCTACCAAGACCCCATCCTCAAGTCAATCCCAACTCAAAGGTGTCCAACACAGTCTCCCATAAAGAAACTCAAATGGTGACATCTTAATGGTGCTTTGATGGCTGTTGTTGCACACAAAATCGACCAATGACCAGAACTATTCCCAACATTTTTGTTGGTCCAACACACACATATGCAACACAACCTTCCCAAATTGGTTAGTTTCTTCGGTCAGCCTGTCTATCTCAAGGAAATGGTGTACTAAAGTTCAGTAGTGTTCCCAAGGCCTCTTGGGAAACTCATCCAAAATCATCTTGCAAACACTAAATCCATTATCGGATATGATTCCCTTGGTATGTCTAGTAGTCTCAACATCTTGATGATATAAACTCTAGATATACTTGGCGCCTGATGCGTCGTACGCATAGGGACAAAATGTGAACTCTTCTTCAGAGTGTCAACTGTCACGACAATTGGGTTGTGACTCCTTGTCGTCAACGGAAATTCAATAGTGAAGTCCATCGAAATGACCTCCCATGTCGATTCTGGAATGGCGTGTGGTCGTAGCAATCTTGTTGGATGTTTATGTTCACCCTTCACCTGCCGACCTTCTAGAAATATTTCCACGCAGTTGACGATGTCTTCCTTTATCCATTCCAAAAGAATAAGGGCTTAAGGTCGTTCCTCATCTTCATGACTCCTGGATGAGCCATGTACACTGCTCTATGAGCTTCACATATGATCACAAATTCTCAATTCGTCATTGGGCGGTAAGTAAATTCAATTATTATATCTCAATGATCTATCATTGTCCACAATATACCCCTCAATTTTGGTACCAACATGGTGTCTCATCCAATATATTTCCTTAACCTTTTTATACCATTCATCATCATGTTGTAGTTAGAATCATTTAACGAATATTTGTCCGAAGAGGCACCACCGACAATAAGCGTGGTCTCCGACTCAACACATCCGTCTCTATTCACTGTTCCTTTTATGTAGGTAATCTCAAAAATCATCCTCGCTAAGAAGTTCTGATCAACGCCCTTGCTGCACGTTCAAGTCACTTGGCATAATAAGGTGTTGTGAACCCTGTGGTTCATTTTTTTTTTGTTCGAATTCCATCCAATCAGGTAGTGTCCCCACACTTTCAGGGCCTACAGAGTGGCTTATACCTCCAAGTCTTGCGCCACATAATTCTCCTCATGCTTTCTTAACTTTCTCAAGATGTAAGCGATCACTCGACCGTCTTGCATCAAGACTTCGCCTAAGCCTTCCTAGGATGTGTCGGTGCATACCAAGAAGTTCTTGTCCATGTCAGGGACCTTTAGTATTGGCGTTGTCGTCAATAGCTCCTTGATCCTTCGAAACGATTCCGCGCATTTCTCGGTCCATAAAAACTTCTTGTTCTTCTTCTGCAACTCCGTAATCGTATTTGCTATATTCGAAAAACCCTCGACGAACCGTCGATAATATCCCACTAAACCCATGAAGCTACGTACTTCTGGCATGTTCATTGACACAGGCCATTCCATGATATCTTCTACCTTTGCTGGATCCACAACGATACCTTCGTTGGAGATGAAATTCCCTAAATAATGAATCCTTGAGAGCATTGCGATAGTTTCATGTAAATGCGTTCTTGTAAACCCTGTAATGCTAGGTGCAAACGTTCGTCAAGTTCTATCATTGTCCAAGAACATATCAAATGTCATCAATGAATACTTTAATAAACTTGTCCAAGTATTTGTGAAACACCCCCTTTCATCAAGCTCATGAATACCCTGGGGTGTTTTTCCATCCCCACGGCCAAATGGTGAGCTCGTATTGTCCGAACCACTTTTTGAAGGTGGTCTTAGGAATACATTCCTCTTTAATTCGTAATTGGTGATAACCCGATCTCCAATCATTCTTGAATACATCGTTGTACCCTTCATTTGATCAAGAAAATGTCTATACTTGTAGAAGGATACGGGTTCTTGTTTGTTGCCTCGTTCAAGACAATAGTCCCAACATAGTCTTCCACAACCCAACTTTCTTCTGTATGTGAATAACAGGTGCACCCAGAGGTGACACCCTTGGACGTATAAGCCCTAGGTCCAACAACTCCCTCAATTGCATTTTCAACTCTTGTAACTCAGGGGTCGACATCGGATAAGGCATTCTCGTGATCAATTATGTTCCAAGTTTCGAGCCAAATTTAAACTCCAACTCCTTTGTGGGCGACAATTTGGGTAATTTTATTGAAACATGTCAATAGTACTCGTGCCACGGGACGGTCTTTCAAATTATTTCATCACTCCCTTGTCATTTAGCGTCATAAATTGCATCCTTGCACGTGCTCTTTTGTAGTTGTAAGGAAGAAATGAACCTCGGGGATACTCCTCGTTTTCTTCCTACAGTCAAACTTCTCTATCCTTCATCGTCAATCCAACTCAACCGCCTCATCTTACCGTTGAGTATCGCATCATGAGATTCCAACCAGTCCATACTGATCATGTTGTCACAAGATCTTAATATTGTGATGTAGGTTGAACTTCGTTACACTATCCCCTAGGTCGAATCGACAGTTCATACCCCTTCCTCCAACCATCCAGTTGGCACCCGACGCCACTTCAACGAAACTAACCTCATATGGTCCAATGCCCTTACCTAATCCTATCAACATGATACTAGAATAGAGATCTTTGTATCTCCGGGATCTAACAAATACTAAAAGTTTGGTTGGTGATGGTACTTGATGCCTCAAGCAAAATGGACTAGTGCTAGGCCTGGAGGTTATTCACCGCAATCATGAATCCTATGGGCCTTGCCCATCTTCAAATGGTAGTGTTTCATGTTGACTCGGCTGCTCTGGCCCTCTCAAATAGAAAACCACGATGTTAATGTGGATCTCCACATGTACAACATTTGGTCTTCGGTCTAGTACTCCGGGTCCCCGAAGTAGTAGCTACTTTCCCACCATCCTGAAACCCCAGGTTTGTTCTGCTGAACAGGCCCAACCGATGCTTTTAGTAAAGCAGGGGTCCCCTGTAGGGATTTCTCTGTTGAAGAACCCATCATCGTGGTTTTGTGAACAAGGGTTATAGAGACGTATCTTTACACCAAGACATCTTTTTTGTTTGGCGTATGATGCTATTGTGCACTAGACGTCGTCAGTCTTGATGGTCATGCAAGAGTCCTATCCTGACTCCTGTGGTAAATTCTTCTTCAGCTAAGAGGCCTACTGGACTGCATCGTGCAACGTCTGATGCCTTGAGACCCTCGCCTTCACATGAAGTTGGAGTTAAGTCCACACACGAACTTCCTGACCTCTAGCTTCTCTGTGTTCATATGTGGGGCATACCGAAGTATCTTCGTAAATCTGATCTCAAATCTGGCACCGTACGAACACCTTGTCGTAAGGCACGAAACTCATCGAGTTGACGCTCAATGAATTCCTCTGACAATTACTTCTACTGGAACCGTTCATCGAACCATTCCCATAACATGACTTAGACGACCATGTTTAGCTGAGGTAGGAGTGTCTTCCACCATATAAGACCATTCCCCTTTAGTTGAAGACTGCCATACGGACTTTCGTGCTGGAGGTCATAACTGCGAAGTGAAAATCACATTGCCTTGTTCTCCAGCCATGCCTCGACGATTGAACCACCCGCGGCACTTGTGAATGCAGGAACTTAATATTCTAGAGTTCCCTGCGGATGCTACCAGTACTAGATGGGGCGCGTTGTGGACCCTCAGGGGTACAGGAAACCTGGCCTTAACTCAATATAGATGGTTAGTCAAGGCCTCTGAAATTTTCCTGGAAGGATGTTGTCAGACCCAACTCATCCTGTGCAACAATCCACTCATTATCAAGACTTGTTATTCTCCTTGGGGTTGGACCCCTCTGGAACAGGTGCTACTGGAAGCACTGCGTCTCCTCCCCTGGCATCATGTCGTGAACCTTCGTGACGTCCTCTAACCATGAGTAAATCATGGATAGGTTAAAGTTTTAATTAGCACTAAGTTATTAATTCAAGTGTATGATTTAGTGGAAGGCGTGGCCATCCACAATTGTAGGGTTGAAACAGATATGATACCATATGTAATGACCCCGCATTACGACACAGACAACGTACAATAGGTAATTTTTTTTTTCTTTTTTCATTAGGACAATAACATCAACATTAAATTCTTAGTGACACGACTCGAAAATATCACAATGAAAGATTTTCATGAAACACAATAACATAAAAGGCATAATGTATTAGCACATCATGGAGCTTAAAGCAATTTACAAATGTTTACTCAGATAAATGATATAAACATCTAACCCGTCCATCCTATCCTTCAAGGTTAGGACCTCCAGGACACATATGCAATGCTCAAGCCCAGGTTCCAATCGATTTTGACCATTTAAGGTCTCAAGGCTGGCGAATTTTTTGAGGAACAAGGAGGTTTCTACATCCCACCTGACATAATCAAGTCTATTAGAACCAGAAGTCACCCCTGGATTGCAACAAGAGTAAGCCTGATACCCATCAATTTATATGTCAGGATTTGTTTATAAAGGGTGATCGAAAGAGAACAGACTCAGCACAATATTGTTTTAACTCAGAATACTGGACCGGGCTATGCGTAGACAAGTGAAGTCTTAATTTAACTTCAGACAGTAAGTTGTAGTAAGGGTGAGTAGGAGGAAGACTTCAGTGATAAAATGTAAAGGTCTGCTATAGGCATCCATCTTCCAACAGTCCAAAGAGGAAGAACTTAAACACAAGAACTTATTGTATTCAAATTACAAGAACACTAAAAGAAATCATAACAGCGTTATCATAAAGAATTTATCATAACAACGTTATCATAAAGAATTTATCATAACATAGTCACAATGATTCATGTGAATCATTCAATCATGAACTCTTCCAGTATTAGATGGAAACAAGATGGAGTAAGAAAGTTGACTGTCATTAAAAAGGAAGTTTCACATACATATGCATAACCAAGGAAGCCAGTGCTTCATCAAAACTTTACCATAGGGAGCTTGGCTCTACCAACGATACCCACAAAAATGGAAAAAATGCCTACATATACTCAGACTGGCTCCGACTGTCTGAGACATGATCAAGTCATACATTCAAGGCTTTACGTTGCTCAGCTTCTCTTGTCAGGTTGTGCATGTAGACATTGGGCAGACTGCCCATGCAATCTTCTGTTGGATGCGATCTCTGTCAAAGGACTGACAATCACCTCTATGCTTTTTCCCTTTCTAGAATTCTGTTTATGGAAGGAGACGATGTCTCACCCACCTTACACATTTGCATTAACTGATTCATTAGTATCTGAGAGTCTCTTGGTCAAATCTGTGCTTGAACAACGCAAAGGCCTCTCCTTGGTTGCTGCTTCTTCGCTGGACTATTGCGAAGAGGCCCAGTCTGTGGTCGTGGATGAGGTTCTGACGGGGGTGGAGATAAAACAGGGCACACGACGTAAGATGGTGAATGGGTGGTGGACATGAAACGACAATTTAACATGCATGGTGCGGGAATGAGATGAGGGGAGGCCATGTGGACGGAAACACAAAGGCTAGGACATCAGATGACAAGGTGATGTGTCACAGGAAGGTGACGAGGCGACCAAAATGCGAATGGTGAGGGAGAGGGGGAATTGACACAAGTGGGAGTGGAGTGGAATAGGGAGGTATAGGTATGCAGTGGCATGGGGCGATGATGTGGGGTATATGTAAGGCTGCGACAATGGACGGGATGAGACCATCTGCTAGGGAGGATGTGATGGGCGGTGGTGAGAGATAGAGTGGAGGATAGATGGCAGAGGGAGGTGAAGGCGGTAATGGAGGCGGTAAACGGATTTAGGTGAGAGGGGGTCTGACATCACGAGAGGGCGCCACGATAGTAGGGGGCCCACATTCAAAATTGCCTCATTCCGGACACCCCCCTCATTAAAGGCAGAAAAGCAAGCGGGGTTTAGAATGGAACCTGTGCCGTAGATCTGGGCACGCAGATCTCATCTGCCCAGATCTGGGCACCCCTTACTGCTCATTCTGGAGCCCCCCTCCTTCATAAAGGTAGAACGATGAAGGGGGTCTGGAATTGATCCTCGACCGCAGATCTGAGCGCACAAGTCTTGGTTGCCCAGATATTCCTTCTCCTTAGTATCATGCACTTAGGCCTCCAGACTTAGGAAAGTGGGTTTTGGCCCGCATTCTCGTCAATTTTTCACCATGGTGCCTTTTCCAAATGCAAAACACCCCTCATACATGATTATGTGATAACATTAGGCTCCATGGGGGATGGCTTCCTCCCTATGAGATGCCAAGAACTCTTCTGCAACTTCAATGCCTTGTTGTTGGGCTATGGAGTCATTTATTAAGCCGGAAACAAACAGGAAAACAATATTTACAATAAATCGAAGAGCCACTCATGGCTCAAACAAAATATTTCTTCAGGAAATTCCCATTCACTGGGCCATTAAAAACTTCTTCGCCCTCCAAATCCTGCAACCTGTAGGTGTTGTTTGAAAATACTTCAGAGATTTTGAAGGGCCCAATCTAGAGGGATTCAAACTTGTTGTGTTTGCCTCTATCCTTCCTGGGTGCATCCCACTTAAGCACCAGATCTCCCAGCTCGAATCTCTCTTTCCTGACCTTTCTGTCAAAGGTCTGCTTGATCTTCTATTGATGATCATGAAATTTTTCCATTAACTACTCTCTTGTTTGTTGCACTTCCACTAGCTGATGAATTCTTCTGACCATATTGTCTAGCTCTCCTTCATACTCTTGAAAGAATTTTTCTATAGGCAGAGCCAACTGGGTGGGAAATACAACTTCTATCCCATAAACAAGTTGAAAAGGGGAAATACAACTTCTTATAGCAATGATTTAATGAGCTTGATTAAGATTTTGTTGGAAGACTCTGCCAGTCCATTGCCTTGAGGGAAATAGGGAGTGGAGTGAATTAGTAAAATCCCAAAATGCTCACAGAGCCTGACCAGAGGTTCAGACTTGAAATATGCAATGTTATCAGTGACAATTATCCTGGGACAACCAAACCTTGTGATGATGTCTTCGAGAAATCCAATGATTACCTTATGAGAAGCATTCCTGGTAGGGATAACTTCTATCCACTTGGTGAAGTAATCAGTGGTAGTCAGGATCAACCTGTGTTTTCCACTGGAGGTAGGATTTATTTCTCCAATGAAGTCCAAGCCCCATTGTTGAAAGGGTCTTGAAGCTACTACAGGCTTTAATGGAAAGGATTTGAGTTGTTTCTTCCCTTAGAATTTTTGACATTTGATGCATGCTCTGACTTCTCTGCATACATCAGCGAATAAGGTAGGCCAGCAGTAACCAACCCTGAGAATTTTGTAGGCCGTGGTATTCCAGAAATGATGTCCCCCACATAGGCTACTATGGAAATCAAACATGACTCTTTGGGTCTCCAATGGGTTGAGACATCTCAGAAGCACTCCCAGAGGGTCTTTCCAATATAAGACCTGGTCAATAAGGAAATATATGATTGCTTTGAGCTTTAAATCTCTTGCCTTGATTTTTCCTATTCCATCAGGGGGTCGTAACTCTTGCAGAAAATATATAATGTTTCCATTCCAGGTGCATTCTGCCAAGAGAGGTCTTTTCTGAGAGCTTTTATTGGACAAATCGACCTACTGATTTTCTGAACAAGTGTGGATGAAATTTACCCCCAAAGCCTTACAGTTGGATTCAGCCAAGAGCTTGGCTAAACCTTTTCCTTTAATGACCTTGGTGGGTTTTATTTCAAGATCAAACTCAAGGGTTTTGGCAATCCACTTGCTCCTCCTCTCGCCTATGTCAAGCTGGATAAGAATGTCCTTCACAGAAGCTGAAGGAACATATGCAATGACCTTTGAGTGTAGAACATAGACTCTGAATTCTTTGAGAGATTTTACTAGGGAATAGGCTTGTTTCTCCATGATGACATATTTGACCTCTACGTCCCTCAGTGCTCTACTAAAAAAGGAAATAGGCTGCTCCAACCCTTCATCATTTTTCTTTAGTAGGACAACAATCACTGTATCAAAAGAAGCAAAAGAAAATATCAGGAAATCCTTGGAATAATCAGGACTGATAAGCACAGGTGCTTCAGTCAGTGCCTTTTTGATTTGGTTGAAGGCTTCCCTGGGTTCAGTAGTCCACTTTACTTCATTTCCCTTTCTGAGCATGGTTGTGATATGCTTTACTAATTCGACAAAGTTTGAAACAAACCTTCTCAGAAAATTAATTTTTCCCAGGAAATACTGGTCCTCTTTTTTGGATCTCGGGAGTGACAAGGTTTGGATTGCTTCAACTCTGTTGGGATCAATCCTAACTCCCTCAGTTGATACTGTGTGACCTAGCAATTTTCCCTCCTTCATAGCAAATAGAGACTTTTGGGGATCTAGGGAGAGACCAAACTTTCTACATTTCAAGAAAACTTTCCTCAGATGACAACAATGTTCTTTATCATATTTGGAGAAGACTGTGATGTCATCCAGATAGATCACCACAAAATGATCTTTCTCCCCAATGAAGGCTATGTCCATGGCTCGCTGAAACGTTTCCCTTGAAATCATCAATCCGAAGGGCATTTTGGAATACATGAATGTACCCCAAGGAGTGGTGAATTTTGTTTTCTCCTTGTCCTCAGGCAGAACATAGATCTGATTGTAGCCAGGAAATCCATCAATCATTGAAATCCTGGAGGCCCTTGTTACCCTTTGCAATATATGTTCCATCTTTAGTAGAGGGTAATTGTCCTTCTTTGAGCTCCTTTTCAGATTTCTGAAATCAACACAGAGTCTAATTTCTCCACTCTTCTTCCTTACTGGGATCAGATTGGCCACCCATTCAGAGTATCTTAAGGGGACAATGATTTGGGAATCTAACAACTTATTCACCTCTCTCTCCATGACATGCAACAACATAGGATTAATATGTCTTAGCTTCTGCCTGAATGGATTGTCCTCCTCTTTCAGTGGGATCTTGTGCTCAATGACAGATGTGTCATATGTCTCGAGGTCTTCATAGGTCCATGCAAACACCTCAACAAATTCCCTTAATAAGTCAGTATACTCGACCCTCTGTTTTTTTGATAGGATTCTTGACAATTTGACGAACTTAGGATCCTCCTCCATGCCAATATTTCATTTCGTTACATTAGCATTATCATCTGAGACTTTACCCTTTACTGCCACATCATTTCTATCAAAAAACCTCTCGAAAGGAACCAATCCCTTTGGAATGTGATTGCTAGGTAGATGAACAATACGATGATCAACAATCTTATTTAAAAATGCCTCAGGGTGAGGATCATCTTCAGGATCGTGATCTTGATCAATGTGCAATGTAGAAAACTCATCAATAGACTCAAGGAATTTTTTGATTTCCAGATCATCCTCGAATAAATTCTAATGCTTAACATTGTCAGGTACAGAGGGTTTGTATTTTACTTCTATATCATACCTAAGATTGGGAGGCAGAGGGACTTTGAAATTGCTTACTGAAATAGCCAGAGAATCAGCCACAGTGTTTTCTCCTCTTGGAATAAATGATATGTTGAAATCTAGGAAAAAACTGTCAATGAGGTCCCATACTTCATTCTTGTAGTTTATGAGCTGAGGGTGTTTGGCCTAATAGATGTTTCTGACTTGTTGGATGATTAAATTAGCATCACCAAACACTGATATTTATTCAATCCCCAGGTCCTTTGCAGCCCTCAAACCCAAAACAATAGCTTCATACTCTGCCACATTGTTGGTAGCTTCAAACTCTAATTTGTATGATAGAGATGTAATTTCTTAAGCAGGGGACACCAGAATTATTCCAACACCTGCTCCATGTTTAGAAGAAGCTCCATCAAAGAACATTTTCTACAAAGATGTAGTTGGGGGACGTGCTTCGTGAAAAGAAACTGGTTGCTCTCTGATTTGAAGGGGAGGCTCAGGGGTGTTGGTGAGCTGCAACAAGATGGATCCCAAATCAATGTCAAGGGAAAAGATGGGATGATTGGTGGGATCTTCCTCATCACTGACAATATAGGCCAACTAATATTCTCTGTACAATCTTCTATGCTCCCCTCCAAAGACTGGGATGGTGACAAATGTGAGGTCCATCTGTAATGTTCCTCCAAGCTTTTTAATCCAAGATCTTGACAATAGCATGCCAAACTTGGGAGGAAAATGAACTACCACAATGTCCATGACCACACTCTTCATGGGAAGTTGAAATAGGGACACCACCAGGTCTTTGATGACTCCAAGACATTGCACCCTCCTTGAATCAAATAAGTACAAATCATGATAGGCCTTTGTTACTTCCAGTCCCAATTCTTCCATGACTGTTTTGGGCATGAGGTTATGGGAAGCCCCTGAATCCATCAGGCAGTTATGCAACACCTTATCATGTATGTTCAGGGATGTGTATAAGAGAGGTGATGAATCATCTATGTATTCTACCATGGGGCCTATGATGACTATCGAATTTTCATATTGGATATTTACTGAGTTTGTGGAAAGTTGAGGTGGCTCGGACAATAGTAGTTTGGAGAGGGACCTTTTGAAACCTTCATGTTTGACTAGCTCTTACAGGGGAATAGGAATTCTGATTTTCTGAATTTCATGCTCCAAACTAAAGGAGGAAGGAGGCTTAGGAATTTCCTTTACTTCGGGGACAAGGTCTTTGGCTGTTGGCGAAATATTATGAGTTTTATTTTCCTGGGTAGTGATTGTTGCAGGCTTAGAAGGCCTTTCTGCTAAGAGAGGTTGACCAGGGATATCAGACTTTCCTTCTTTCTTCTTTGACCTGAGATTGTATTTGTTAGGACTGTTGTCTTTGGCTTTCTTCCCCTTACTCAGTTCATTGATTTTACTGTTCATAAGGGATTCTTCATATGCAGATTGAGTAAAATGGGGGAAAGGGGAGGTGTCTTCAATACAGTGAATTTCAGGGTCTAGTTCTTCTTCTTCCCCTTCCTCATCATCAACCAAGTTATTTTGGAGAGGGGCTTGAATCCTTTGATCATCCCTATCTCTGCTTCTTTGTTCCCTTGGCATAATTTGGGGAGCATTTTTGTTGGGCCTCCTAAAGCCTCTGTTATCAGTATTTTGGGGATTTTTGTACATAGGCTTCCCTTCTAACTCCAACCTTTCCATCCTAGCCGAAAGCGATTTTAATACCTTAGTCACTTCATCCATCTGAGGGGGAAGGGAAAAGGAACTGGATGTGGAGGCTTCAACTCTCCTTATGGGTATGTCTTTATTAGCTTTATTTCTGAGTCGATCAACAACCAATATATTCGACTCAACTTCTACAGTTGTATTCTGCATGTGAGCCATGGAAGTGGCTCATCTTTCCCTCAACAAGAGGCATAAATCAGGGTCAAAAGCACTGGCATAAGTGATTTTAGCTAAATCTTCTGAGGGATTTATCTCAGCAGGGATCTTATGGTACATCTTATTGAACCTCTTGGAGAAATTGGAGATAGTCTCTCCTTCCCTTCTCTTCAAAGACCCAAACTCTATCATGTAATACATGAAGTATTTCTTATCTCCCCACTGTCTCAAGAAGGCATTATCCAAAGCCTCTATCCCATCGATAGATCTAGGAGGTAGGGCCCTAAACCACTTCCTAGCATCACCTTCAAGGCTATGCACACAAATCCTCATCCATACGTCTGCATGCATGATGACATGATGATCTGTAAAACTGTAAAAAGCTTCAAGGTGTTCTTCTGCAGTTATGTCTCCCTCGCCTGTAAACTTGGGCAACTACTTGAGGTAGCTATCTGCTGGAAGGGCATTGAGAGGCTGGGGCAACACAAGGGGAGCATATCTAGCAACTATTATGGCCTCCATCCTGGTCATAGGGGGGGTTTCTCCTTCCATAGTAATTTTTGGTGGAGGAGAACTAGGAGGGGAAGGAGTTCGAACAAGGGAGACTGGAACTGAGATTCTAGGTGGAAAGGGAAACAATGGAGGATTCAGAGAAAAATATATAGGGCTCAAAGGAGCATAGGTTGGTGTGGGTACAACAGTAGGAACAATAATAGGAGGAGGGGTTGCAAAACCTAGGGTAGGAAAGTCTTCCAGATTCCTGGGTCTAGACTAGGCTGCAACGTCGGGAGAAATAGGAGTGAAAAAGATCTCTCCTTCTAATCCAAGATCAGGAGGAGAAAACTCAACAGGAACACTCCCAAAATTCAGAAAATGAGAAACTCCAACAAGAGGTCTGATAGGAAACTGAGAAGCAACTACTGGAGTTTCTAAAAGAGGGTCATGAGAACTATCAGAAATACTTGGTTCAACAGCTGAAGATCCTTCTTCAAGGGCCTTTCCCTTTATGATAATTTTCTCTGGATCTTCTTCAGGTGTAACTAGAGGTAGCTATGGATGAGACCGCGTGTGTCTACCTCTCGAAACCACAACTGAAACAACAGGCTCGCCACAGTTCAATCGTCACAATGGATTTGCTAGGTGCATAGTAGCAATATTGTAGGGCTCTGATGCCTGATGCACCCTTAGAATCAGAGGCTCAATGTCATTCAATCCCAGGGAAAATATTCAACTTCGTCCCCGAAAATGGCGCTAGAAATGTTAGCACCAGAAGTCACCCCTGGATTGCAGCAGGAGTAAGCTTGATACCCATCAGTTTATATGTCACGATTTTTTTATGAAGGGTGATCGAAAGAGAACAGACTCAACACAATATCGTTTTAACTCATAATCCTAGACCAGGCTATGCGTAGACAGGTGAAGTCTTAATTTAAATTCAGACAGTAAGTTGTAGTAAGGGTGAGTAGGAGGAAGACTTTGGTGAGAAAATGTAAAGGTCTTCTATAGGAATCCAGCTTCCAATAGTCCAAAGAGGAAGAACTTAAACACAAGAACTTCTTGTATTCAAATTACAAGAACACTAAAAGAAATCATAACAATGTTATCATAAATCATTTATCATAACACAGTCACAACGATTCATGTGAATCATTCAATCATGAAATCTTCCAGTATTAGATGGAAACAAGATGGAGTAAGAAAGCTAACTATCATTAAACAAAAAGTTTCACATACATATGCATAACCAGGGAAGCCAGTGTGTCATCAAAACTTTACCTAGGGAGCTTAGCTCTACCAACGATACCCACAAAAATGGAAAAAATGCCTACATATACTCAGACTGGATTCGACTGTCTGAGATGCGATCAAGCCATACATTCAAGGATTTACGTTTCTCATCTTCTCTTGTCAGGCTGTGCATGCAGACGTTGGGCAGACTGCCCATGCAGTCTTATTTCAGAGGCGTTCTCTGTCAGAAAGGACTGATAGTCACCTCTGCGCTTTATCCCTTTCTGGACTTCTATTTATGGAAGGAGACGATGTCTCACCCACCTTCCACATTTGCATTAACTAATTCATCAGGATCCGAGAGGCTCCTGGTCAACTCTGTGCCTGAACGACGTGACGACCTCTCCTTGGTTGTTGCTTCTTCGCTGGACTGCTGCGAGGAGGCCCAGTCTGCGGTTGTGGATGAGGATCTGACGGGGGCGAAGATAACAGAGGGCACACAACATAAGATGGTGAATGGACGGTGGACAGGAAACCATGATTTAACATGCATGGTGTGGGAATGAGATGACGAGAGGCCATGTGGATGGAAACACAGAGGCTAGGACATCGAATGACAAGGTGATGTGTCACGGGAAGGTGACGAGGTGGTTGGAATGTGACTGGTGAGGGAACGGGGGACTAGACACAAGTAGGAGTGGCGTGGAACATGGAGATAGAGGTGTGCAGTGGCATGGGGCGATGATGTGGGGGCATATGTAAGGTTGCGACAG